>CM017197.1:38188955-38241455 GCA_004837865.1 Musa balbisiana
ACAGATATTGACTATTTATTTTTTTAACATAAAATCAAAAAACAAGACAATATCTCATGAAGCATGCAAAAGCATGAGATTTCTTTCCCTTAAAGGCACAGAGGCCATGTCCAACATGTGGTCAATACACAAACTTTGCTGTTTATGTTCACTATCTAATGTTAGTCAAATGTGATCTTTAAGTTTCTTAATTTCTCGAGTCATGTTCCTGCTAAATTGTTTGTATTCTGTATGGTTGTAAATAGCACTGATAAGCCAGTATATATCGATCATATGGATTTACTGATGACAACAGATATTGACTATTTATTTTTTTAACATAAAATCGAAAAACAAGACAATATCTCATGAAGCATGCAAAAGAATGAGATTTCTTTCCCTTAAAGGCACAGAGGCCATGTCCAACATGTGGTCAATACACAAACTTTGCTGTTTATGTTCACTATCTAATGTCAGTCAAGTGTGATATTTAAGTTTCTTAATTTCTCGAGTCATGTTCCTGCTAAATTGTTTGTATTCTGTATGGTTGTAAATAGCACTTATACACCAGTACATATCGATCATATGGATTTACTGATGATAACAGATATTGACTATTTATTTTTTAAACATAAAATTGAAAAACAAGACAATATCTCATGAAGCATACAAAAGCATGAGATTTCTTTCCCTTAAAGGCACAGATGATGACAATCTTATTTAAGGAGACACAATCTCAGAGAACAGTCAAATATCAAAACTTGCAATAAGCATGTCTATAAGTATACTGAATTTAGGATAAATACACAAGTTAACTATCGATACAGTTCCACAATGTCAACAAGAACTAAGAAAATACAAAGCCAATATTTCCACACACTATTGCACGTGACTATATTTAGAATGGGGATCATTAAAAATTTTTCCTTCCACATCATAAGCAAACAGCATAAGAAAAAATAATTCCTATAAAGCATATCCAGGTTACCGACATAGCCAAAGTAGGTTCCATGATACACAGTTGCAGACATCATCCCGAAATCTCTTTGTCTCTTGAGTAGTCGATATAAATTTATAACTTACAGATCTTTGCTGCTTTCTCCTGTGAAACATCATCCTTGCCAGCACTAGTTCCTCGAGTAGAAGGTACAGTTGAGTGTATTGGATGAGATTTATCCTGATCCAAGCTTTCATTGGGCCTCAGTATATGCCTTGCTCCTGCACTAAGTTTAACAGGTTGTGATCTTGTGTGACCAGATTTTAAGGGGAATGACCCACCTGAAACCATGACTATATCCGTTTCATGATCTGTGTCTGAAAGGACATCTATTCTTCTATTTGCACAAGCACTGATTTCTAATGATCCTATAATATTTTGTTTCCCTCCATGCAGCTGCTCTTTTATCACTGATGTAGGAGAATTTGAGTCTTCTTGAAGTTTGAGGTTAGGCCCTTTCACTCTTTCAATGATCTTATCATCTTTGGCTGCAGGCTTCCTACATCTTTTAGAATGATTCTGATTCTTAACATGAGAAAAGTCAAATCTCATGCCATCTTTAGCTTTGATGTTGTATCCATAATTTGAGGACACTGAACTGAAGTTATCTGTTGTTAAGGCTGAAACAGATGAAGGATAAACTACAGACATGGGAGCATACGAATCATATGTTTGAGACATGCTGCTACTACCACAAGGGAAAGTTGTAACGTGCTTTGAATATGAAGCATAAGGAGAACCACTATTTTCTGCTATGGTGCAGGACTGATCCTCTGTAACTGGGTGAAAAGGGATAAAAGGTGGCTGTTGACTGGTTGCATTTAGCAGCCAATGGGGAAATTTTTGTGAAAAACGACCTCTTGATGTTTGGATAGGCACTTGATTAGCATATGGGGGGTGGGAAATTGATGGAATGTTGTAAGATATACTTCGATTGTGTCTGCAATGGGATGAATTTAGAAGCATATGCTGGCAAATTTTTTGCGGATAGGATGTCCAAAATGTTTTAAACTGTCCCATATCCAAAAACTGACTTACTGGGGAACGATGAGCTGCAGAAGTTGATGCTTTGCTAAGAAAAGATTGGCATGGAATTGGATTTATATTATGAAAGCCACAATTACCACTGGGAGAGTTTGCATTACTTATTAACCAATGAGATCTAAAACTATGATGTGTCTGATCAAACATAAGTTTATCTGCTGATATACAACAATAGTTTGAAGGTACCTCTAATGACTTGTGAGGAAATTCCCTTGATGCCCTAGATTCTGCTTGCAAAATGCATTCCTCATCATGCCATCTCTTCAAAATGGGTTTGTCATACACCCTTGTGGTGTCGCAGCTGGTAGTCATAGTTTCCTTGTCAGTATAGATTTTCCCATCATTACATTCTTGGTTTTCTTTGCGGTAGCTACCAACAGTGACATTTTTACCCATCAGACGCATAGTTGGTTGGATAGCAGGCCAAACACCTAGCTCCAAGTCCCTCTCTGGATGAGAATTCAACCTATCAAAGCAATTTCCTGTTACGATGTGATCGGTACACCCACAACAACAAATTTCCATCTGTCTAGAATCACAACTGTCAAATTGAGCTTTGTCATCGGATTGATGCTCCACCTTTCCAAGACCTTGCAACTCAGTAGAACAACAGTCAGATATCACTACTTTACTTGCAGGATAGTAGTGCTTCAAGAACCAATGTTGATCATCCTCATGGTAAATTGGTGCAAAAGGAAACTTGCCATTTGTCCTAACATGGTTAGATTGGGGCTGAAAATGACTGGAAGAGGGAAGAACCTGAAGAGAATTCAATGCAGAATTTGGTATCTTATCTACCTCATGAAACCCCCTATTACCAGGATGCAACTGGATAAACTCTCCCTGTGAATTAAGAGGCAACCCAGTGAAACCTTCCTCTGTGCACGTGTCCCTCCAAATAGGCCGCACATTTGGTGATGCTTCTACAGCAGCCTTTGATATAATTGAAGAACAAGTGCTAATTACCATGTCTTTTGGTAGATGATGCACTGGCTGAAATCCAGGAAATTCATCACATACATATTTCATAGGGTCCATCATATGAGTTTGACCCTCAGTGGATTGCATGATCCTTTGGTCTGACCAATATATCCAATGCTGCTCGTCTCGGTTTAAATAATGGCACTGTGAAGTTTTTGCATTAGATCCTGAAACAGACTGTCTAATTGAATCATGCAAACTGTAGATATCATCTGATGTTAGAGAAAAACTTTGTTCCTGACAGTTTCCAGGATGAGAATCAAGGCCACGTTTGTTCACAAG
Source organism: Musa balbisiana (assembly GCA_004837865.1). Lineage (NCBI taxonomy): Eukaryota > Viridiplantae > Streptophyta > Magnoliopsida > Zingiberales > Musaceae > Musa > Musa balbisiana. Next base: position 38,192,239 of record CM017197.1, read on the forward strand.
ACTGGGATCCTTCTGGTCAGCTAGGTACGTGGGACTAGGTGTCAAAGTGGATCCATCCAGACTATCATGGTTTAAATCAACACAATCCAGCACTGGTTGATTTAAGTCAAATCCAACCAAAGGTGTCATTTTTGTGACTGCAGAGTCTTTATTATTTACATGACCATAAGAACCAGTGAGTTGCTTTTCAAAGGAAATTTCACCTGTCTCAATATTTCCTGGAATAACTCCATCATTCAAGTTTAGTTGAGCTGTTCTATCATTCAAGTTCAACTGAGCTCCCTCAGTGACAGATGGACATTTCTCCAAATTCTCCAGATCTGTTGGTGCAGCCAAGACATCAGAAACTATTTTGCAAAGAGTTTGCAAGTAAGGCAGCTGTAAAGGCAAACGTCTTTTGGCAAGCACAGATCCACCATCCTTACCAGAAAAACTCAAACGCTTGGCTGACTTGCAACATAGCTCTACAATATCACTGCACTTCATATTTTCTCTTTCTATTGTCTTTCTCTTCTTCGTAGAAATACTTCTTTTTTGTTTCTTAAGAGGAGTATGTGCAGGAGGCACCCATGCTACCACCTGGTTTCTGGAAACCAATTTTGAATACTGAACAAGTCTAAAGATGTAATTCTTTAGGAAAGTTCTGACTGTTGTTGGCTTCGTCTGGTTATGAACATGTTTTTTATGCATCTTTCCGAACTGTTTATACAATTTGTTTCTAAGTAGTTTGCAAGTATCAATTGGAGATGCCATTTTGAACTTCTTGCCCTGGAAAAGAAAGGACAATAATTTTTTAGCTTCTGAGAACTTCCTACAATCGTAGGATGTAGTGGTAAAATATATCTCATCTTTTCCATGAGGAGAAATTCACCTACCACTGCAGTTAGGTTTTATTGCAAAAACTGAAATATTAACTAAGTTCTGGATAAGCTGAGAAACATCTACAAATTACGCTGGAGTACAATGAAAATAAGGAACAAAAAAATGATCTGAAAAACAAATCAATATGGTTTACCACAAATTACATTGATAAATCAATGTGTAGTATCATACTGACATGCAGGTAACTTAATATAACTAAATGGCCATGCCAACCCAAATGTATCATGGAGTAAAAAGCAGAAAAAACCCAATTCCTTATCTTACATTGCACGACACAGTTATGCAAGCATCTCCAATCAAGTGATTCATTAATTTTCATTCATCATGGTGGTAATAGTGTAACCATAAGCCATACCTACTCAGCTCTTTTAATGGTAAAGCTCAACATCGTTCTGCATCTCCTAGTGCTTTTTAAGAATGGTTATCATAGTGGACTAGTTGGGACACAAATGCCAAAATGGAACAAGATATCACTTCAATAGTGCTGAAATGAGAAAGAAAAGAAAAGAATAATCAACCATTTTTATTATCATAACACATTCATTGAAATTGGTACTTGTTGAATAACAGCCGATATCAGGAAAGTAGCTCTTCAAATTTCAATTTAATATTTTCATACACATATGTCTCCATGGTAAATTATATTTTGTTGGGCAATATATTACTCTAAATTGGCTGAGATAATTGATATCAATAGGGTAAGTTACCAAACAAAAACCAACACAAGAACTAGGACTGCTTCTTCATTCAGTTTCACATGGTAATGACTTAAACAAATGGGCAGAAATTGCAATTTGCGTTGTTTGCTTTAAAATTTATTTGGATTTTCTAAAATTTAATAAGCCTCCTAGAAATCATATGCAAGTGCATAAAATAAAGAAATTGAGCTTTTTCATCCTCTGAAATGCTTTCTGAGAAAAGCATAGCTTGAGGATTTGACTAGTTTAGGAACAAATTATTCGAGATGATTATATGTAAGGTATACAATTTCAAATAATACCATCCGGTACGTACCGATCCGTCAATTGACCAGTACACGAACCGCCCGTTACCAGATGGAACGGAATATATATATATATATATATATATATATATATATATATATATATATATATATATATATATATATATATATATATATATATATATATATATATAAACGAGGCAATGTTGTGTCGCCTCGACGATGTCGCCCTACGTGGGAGAAGGAAAAGGTGACGTCGCCGAGGCAATACGACATCGCTGAAGTGATGCGATGTCACCTTTTATAAAATATATATATATATATATATATATATATATATATATATATACGAGGCGATGTCGTCCTGCTTGGGAGAAGAGAGAGGCAATGTCGTCGAATTATATATAGATATATATATATATATATATATATATATATATATATATATATATATATATATATATATATATATATATATATATATCGTCGAAACTCCGATACGGTATGATATTTCAATCCTTGGTTATATGTAACAACTCTATTATTCAGGATTTTCAATCATACATTATGGGATGGCATATAAACCACAAAATTAGTTTACTATTGATCAGAAACTCTTAAATATCAGCTTTGTTTTCTTCATCATGAAAATACCGGTCATGAAATATGGATGAAAATCAGCCCATCCCGAGCCATATCAGAATATTATAAATAAGGATTGCCAAATATAATAATGACTAAGGTATTAAACCTGGTAGCATATATTATCCTTGTTCAGTATATTAAGGCATACCTACAGAAAAATAGAATTTTCAAAAGGTGTTGCTGTTCTTTGGTACAATACACTGATACAGTACCTAAACATGATCTAGTCGATATGTTTTACTACCATTAGTTGATACTCATCAAAAGCAGTTGTGGTCAAGAGGTTTCCAAATTCAGATTCTTCCAATCCCAACTTGTACAACCAAAACGTTGGGATAAATTTTAATTTAAATAGACCAAAGAATTAATTTTAATTTTTGCAATTATTTACGAGTCTTGTTTCCACATGCTTATCTATTCACATAGGATGTCGCTTTTCCATGAACTGGACCATATACCACTCTGGATGGTGTTTCCAAGTGTGTCACAGCAAACCTAGTAACTATGATGCACACTCTTATTTATGAGGATGCTTCAAATTTTAAGATGCTACATCTACTTTTTATATAAAAGAAAAATCATCTAATGAATAAACATGAGGTCATTAGCACCTCTATTTTTTCTTTCCCTGTAATCAAAGAGTATGGCCAGTTGATTCTCTTCCACCATCCATCAGTGTTATTGTTTGGCAAAAGCCATCATTATAAATCATCCCATCTCATTTTCCATTTATATCTTCTTAATCAGTGCCATGGCATGCCTCTATCAACATAATGTCAACAAGGAGCATTACCATGGTACATAAAGTGCCCACCAGTTACCACAACAGGATATATCTACAAAACTGAAATCCCTTCTTTTTCTATCATATATGTGCAAATCTATATTCACAATGGATATAAATACGTATTGAAGTCACAGAGCAAGCAAGATGAAACTACATAACAGAAAATACACTAGCTCATAAATTGCTCCTGAAATGAAGAAAAAGACGAAGCAAAGCTACAAACAGGACTTTTAAAACCGATTAACAAAAGATACAAAGCAGATAGGTGAACTTCCCACAAAAATTCAAGATAAACAAAGGGAAAAGGTAACTTAACTTATTTCTATATCCAATTCTGGTGATTTTAGTGTCAGCATTAAAGGCAGGTATATATTCAGATTTTCAAATCCTTGTGAATTAAGCAAGCACAGAATTATGATCAACTGCTTAAAGGATTAAAATCAGAGTCAAGGATGGTGCAATGGATCATTAAGCTGGGATGATAGATTGAGAACTACCAATAGAGTGAACTAGAAAGGTGCTAGTTAGCTTTCTCTATACAACTGAGATGGGACAGTTCTTTTGTGTACATTCAGAAATAATTGAACAAGATGATGGTCTTACTAAGACAAGGATGTTGTGAAGAATGTGTAAAGCTCCTAGGAAAGGTAGAATAGAAAATGTCTATATTCATGAACAATCAAAGATTGCTTTGGTCAGGAGCTATACTAAGGAAAATCATTTAAATAGGCATTTTGAGAGAGAGCCTATTTTTTTTTCCAATTTCTCACAAAATTCACCTTAATTTTCTCTTAAATCCCTTCCAAACTTATTGATGGAGGATCCCAATCCATTGACCATCTCATGTCATTCATTTTTGGTGCTAGGAGCATTGTAATAAATTCAATTTAAGAGTACCAAACTCGTATTGTTCCTAGATGCATCGTCCAGAGTTCAAGTAGGTACATACCTTTGTTTTATATTTCATTTATTGTTTTACGATATAAATTTATTTTAAAGTTGTCTAATTTCAATTGTATATAACCAGAAAAGTAGAGGGTTTTCTAGAGCCTATAAACAGTCCCCAAAACCCCCCAAATCTGCCCTTAGTCTCACTCCTCTTTCTCACTCTCATTTTCTCTCTAATGTCTCTCAAAATTCACTAAATTCTATCTTAAATCCCTTCCAAACTAATTCATGTGAGGACCCCAATCCATCGATCCCCAACTCACGTCATTCATTTTGGTGCTTGGACCACTGTAATAAATGCAAATTGGGGTACTAAACCCATACTAGTCCTAGTTGTATTGATCTAAGTCCGAATTAGTTATATATCTTCATTTTATATCTCATTGTTGTTTTATAATGTAAATTTAGTTTAAAGTTGTCTAATTTCAATTGTATATAGCCAAAAAAGTGGGAAAAAAGAAACCCTGAAATAGGTTTCTTTCTGACACGTAACATTTTGTCTAGTGATTGGTACACAAGATATCAAACCTTGCTTGAAAGTTTGTTGAGAATGATTGCAACTTATATATCTATTGATTTATGTTCCTACAAATATAATATATTTTTAACATTAATTTTTACATATACATATATATATACATATATATATATATATATACATATATAAAATATATATATACACATATATATATACACATATATATATACACATATATATATATACACATATATATACACATATATATATATATACATATATATATATATACAAATATATATATATATATATACAAATATATATATATATATATGAATATGTTAGCTCTCTAAAGACCCTGGATTGCACGTTGTTAGGGAAGGAGAGAAGACTTCCAAAAACCAAAAGAAATTATAGAGATCAACAATCAAGAACGTACTAGAAAGTTAACGCAAAATGTAACATAGTTCGATAACCCCCACCTACATCTACAAAGAAAAACCAAATTCTTCTCCATGTGAGATCAATTACAAGACCCTCTAGTTATCTCTACTTAAGCACAATCCCCTTGTATACTCTCTCATGTAAACCTCAAAAAATTTACATATTTCTCTCACCCTCTTTAGAAACCCTAGAGAGCAACTTCTCTAAACACCTTAGAGAGAAACCATGAGCACCTAAAGTATTCTTCATATCTTGCTCTCCCCACCATCAAAACTAGAGAAACATAGGTATTTGTAGATAAACTAAACCCTACTAAGGTTTACTTCCTCCATAAGGATTCCTTCTCGAACTATGATTCCTTCCTATAAGGACATTACTCCAAGAATCCCAAAATACTTGTCAATCTCAACAATCTCTCCCCTGGTGAGTATTTTATCCACTTTTGTTCTTTCTAAAGAGAAAATACTTTTACTTCATGCTCCTTCAAATATTAGTCACTCATCCTTGTTGAATCTCTAATCAGTACTTATCAATCTCAACAATCTCTCCCTTGGTGAGTATTTTATTCACTGTTGTTCCTCCTAAAGAGAAAATGCTTGTACTTCACACTCCTTCAAATATTCGTCGTTCATCCTTGTTGAATCTTTGATTACCGAATCTCTTGGCCTTTGATACCACTCGTTAGGAAGGAAGAGAAGACTTTCAAAAACTAAAGAAAATCATATAGATCAACAATCAAGAATATACCAAAAAGCTGATGCAAGATTTAACATGGTTTAGTAACTCTTGCCTATATCCATGGAGAAAAATCAAATTCTTCACCATATGAGATCAATTATAAGTCCCTTAAGTTATCTCCACTTAAATATAATTCCCTTATATACCCTCTCACAGAGACCCTAAAGAATTTACACCTTTCTCTCACCTTGTCTAGAAACCCTAGAGAGCACCCTCTCTAAACACTCTAGAGAGAAACTAGGAGTACCTAAAGTATTCATCACATCTTGCTCTCCCCACCACCAAAACCTAGAGATACATGGGTATAGAAGAACTAAACCCTAATTGTTAGGATTTTCGTTCTCCATGAGAATTCTTTGTACTAGGATTCCTTGTCCTCCTATGACACTAGTTCTAGAAATCCCAAGACACTTGCCAATCCTAGCACACCCATAGATAGATTCCTTTAGGATAGCCTTCTCAATCAATTCATGGGACAACCTCATCGAGAACGTTCGATTAGCCAAATGAAAAGATTGAGGAGAGGAGGATGACAACAAGAGAGGACCCACATTGCTTCAATTGATTTGCCTCAAAGGAGGCCCAAATAACTTTTGTGTATCACTTTGGCCACCATCGAGTTCTTATTTAGTACCTAATCCTTATTTGAGGTGGCGATTGGACAACTGATGTAATTTTGGTTTTATGATGATAACAATTCCTTTATTTTTATCCATCAAGGATACTTCCTTTGTCATCATCCACCAATAATACCCATAGGTTAAACTTGCTCTAGCCTCTTTCTTCATAACCAATCAACAAAAGGACCAGCCCATACTTGAGCTTCATCCATACTCAAGCTAAAGACTAAACCTCCATTCAAATCTAACATGGCTCGACTTGATTAATTTCCATTTTAGTATATAATTATTTTCTGCCAGCTCAACTATCTTATAGTTAAAATTGAGGTTTCCCTAGATATCTAAAGTTGACTTCTCTGAATCTACAATGCTTCAAAGTTCCAAAAGTTCGTGCCTTAGAAAACTTTTCTTTCTCTCCTAGTACTCCCATTGTTCCATGTATCTTCTTCCCCAATTTTTAATAGATCAATTTACACTAAATAATTCATGAGGAAAAGTTGGCATTATTAAGTATTATTTTTTCCATATGATTTCTTCCAAAGTACATTCATAAATTTCAGAAAGTGATATTTTTATGTTTTGGTTCATTCACTTGTATGTTGCTCAACTTTATTCACGCAAGTTAAGAGTTTATCATTGTGACCCCCGACATTTTTTGTTATTCTCTATGTATATTGTGCCACTAGTATGTTGTGCCTTCATCATCTCAATAATTCTTAGGAAGAAAATGATCTCTTGTGCCTCATACTAATTAAGAAACAATTCTGAAAATCCTCCACACCTCGTACCATCACTGACCTATTCATTTTTCCATGTTCAACAATTATATATTCGCGCAAGGTTCTTGGTGAAATATTCCAGCAATGATGAATAGTGTTATCTATGGCAAAAAGGAAATTTTGTCCTTCCAAATCATAACTTTCACCCCAGAAAAAACTAGATTAAGGAGCAATCCTGAGACTTCTTCTAGTAATTTAAGTCATCTTACAAGCTGTTTTGTTATTCTATGTTTTGTTTCCAACAAAACGACAATGTCACTCCAATGCTATAATATCATTTCTTCTAGTGGACATTGGTTTTATATTAGCCTCCTTTAAGGGCAAAAGGAGAGAACTTACAGCAAATAAAATATACAAATTGCCATACTATGAACCCTCTTTTGTTTTCAAATGCCATTTAATTCACCAAAAGACATAACTTTATGGGCTGCAGTTAGCTATATGTTAAGTGACAAAGCAGACGAACATCAAGCTAACCGATCGGTACAAGGGTACACTAAACCATCAATCATGTGAGAAGCTGACTGATTTAATAATCATAGGCAATGATCTAGATTACTGAACCTCGATTACGGTAGCAATGACATATTTTATAATGCAAAGACTATCAATACATTTTTTGTTAATCCTTCATGCAAATGAGATGTTTCTCGGTCCTCTTCGATCTTGTAGTAGGTTGGTTCAATTTCTTAACAGGGCTACTCTCGAATCCTTCGAACTAAGTGAATCAAACATTGGACAATTAGATCTAAAATAAATTATCTGTTGGCCGCAATGAAGTAGATAATCGTGCCAATGAAGGAAAATAGATCCACAAAAGCTGGAGCAAGTGCAAAACGCAATGCCCTTCCTAGCTTCACCGCCATCAATGCATGAAGGGACGAAAAGAGAGAATGAGCAATGTTCTCACTCGACCTACAGACTGTTTCCTAGACCCAAAACATCAGCTGACACTTTGTTCACATCCGGAACACGCACAGCAATCCATGCCAAGCAGATGCGGTGTACCTGCCACTCATCAACAAAAGCCCTAGCTGATTCCAGCCACCAACGGCCCAGCTACACTCAAAATCCACATGAAATATCAATAGCCCATCCACCCAAAAATAGCAATGATCCGTATTCCCCCTATACCCTAATGATCTTCCTGATCTGACCCTTAGCATGATTAAGCAATCCAAGGTCACACTAAACATTACCGCATACAAAGGTACAGGATACATACAGCCAGTACAGCCACATGCTATGCAGTGTAAGAGTAAGCAAGTGAAATTATTGCATACAGATACAGAAAGGCTGGGGGTGAAGTATGCGTCCTCAAGAACATGCCACGTACCTTTTTAGCAGCGCGGATCTCAACCTTGAGTTTCTTCTTGTTCGCCATCATCTTCCTCGTGACCTTCAACTTTTTGTTTGCCCCAATCTGTTCTCTCACCCTCCTCTTCCTACCTTCCTTGACCCGTTTCTTTCTCTTCATCAGCTCTAATACATCCCCTCCATCGCCGATCCCACAATCGCTCTTCGAAGCAGCTGCTTCTTCTCCTTGCTCTTTGCCTCCATCAACATCCGAGCCGTCTAGTACCTGTACACCGTGAATCGGGGGGGCCACCGCAAAGAGCTCGAGAAGAGATCTCTTCTTGAGCGTTCGTTGTTTTGCCATGGAAGGAGGAGGAGCTTTCATCTGCCCCTCCAAGGCCAACGCCTCCTCGCCGCCTGCATCCAGGCCGCGGCCGTCATCAGCAGAGTCAACCCCGGGTCCGTCCCGGGTTTCAACAACGATACCCACGGCAGCTCTTTCGACCGGATCGACCGCCTCGCCGGCTGATCGCGCCGTCCGCATCTCATCGACCCACCACCGAAATCTCCGAGTCGGAATCGGGGGTAAAGACCGCCCGGTTCTCTCATCCGCGAACGGCCAGCACTTGTCGTAGTCGACGCTCCTCATCCTCGCCGCGTACTCTCTTTCAATCCCCGAACGAGAACCAATAAATCAAACCCCAATCAGAAATCAACGTCAAAAGAAACAATTCAGAGAGTATACTCACCGAATCGAGAAGCTGTCCATGGAAACCGCCATCGATCGATCGATCGATCGATCGAGAGAGAGAGAGAGAGAGAGAGAGAGGAGTGGGGCAGACCAGAAAGCCAAGAAGGTCGCGATGAAAGAAATAGTTAATAATAGAGGGGGAGAGAGACAGAGAGAGGCCGCAACCGCTAACCTTTTCCCTTTGCGTTTTCCCGCTCTACGCCTCGGTTTTCCAACCCCACCTCCCCATACTATTTATTACGGAAAGCGACCGGTGCCACCGGCATGAAGAAACCCCAACCCGTCGTCGCGCGACGTGGACACGATCTCAGCCGTCCAACTGCGTCCTGATCATGCGTGATGTGGCCACCGTCATGATTCCGATCGCGAACACGCAGCCACAAGCCTGCCCGTTTCTACCACTCACCCCCTGACATATCATCAGGAGGTTGCTCGGGCCCACCAAGTGTCCAATGAAATGCCCGGTAGAAGCGTTGGTCGGTTGTTTCGTTTCATTCGTGTCTCGAGAACGACGGCGAGACGTGGACAGCGGGGCCCGCACTTCAGTGCACCTGCCGCTGGGCGCACGGCACCAGGCGGACGCGTACGCGTACGCGTAACGGACGGTCCAGATCCGGTCATCCGGACACGCGGCTCGTCCTCGCCCTATTCGTAGCCTGCGATTGGGCGGTCCCGTCGACGCTGACGAAGACCAGGCAAAGGAAAAGGACAGAGAGAGAGAGAGAGAGAGAGAGGAGGAAGGAGTCCATCACCAGTGGCTCACTGTTGGGATGGTATGTTACTGTAGACATGACGAGCTTGTCACAGGAAATGAGCGGGATCAGATTGGGTGCTGCCACCGAGAACGGAGACATGAGAGGGAGAAACAAAGTGGGAATGAAATATGCTCATTCTTGTCACCTCCTCCCACTGTTTGCGGGGAAGCATCCATGGAGGAGACTGAGCCACTGCATGCTTCCACAGCTCTGAAATGGTTTCTGCTGTAAAGAGCGCAGGAAGACGAACGATGCATCCACATGGCTTGTCACCTCCCCCGATGTGTGCTTCTGGGACGGCATCAAGGGAAAGCACCGTTGCAGACAGCTTAAAATGTGCGACGGTGGAACTCATGTATGCTTTTAACTGAGGGAACCAAACTAGGCGATGATGACCCGTTAATGGAGTTATCTTACCGCAAAAACCATCGATGCAGTAGTGGAAATCTAAATGCAATACCGCAACTGTTCGCATGGCTGATTCTTATTAGAACAGGTTCCAAATCAGAAGTGGAAGAAGAAGCACTTGCATTACGTTTCAATGCAGTTTTCTTTCGATGGAGTTATGGAAGAATGATGAGTTCTTCCTCTTGAATCTAAGATTCAGAGGGATCAAGTCTAATCTAGTAGTTATGATCGAGGACTTGGTTCCTACGATTTGATACAGAAAAATTAGACCTTGAAATGCTAGCGTATCTGTCGAACTAATGAAAGGATGATTAAGAAAGCTTTGAACTAAAGATTTGGATCGATCTATGTATGGGATTTTTGAACTAATGATCGAACTAACTCTCCTTGCCATCTGTGTCTAACTTAAGGAAATTAAAATATATGTCAATTTTTTATAAATATATAAAAATTATCCGTTTTCGACGATGAATGTACGATTTTAACTTTTCGGAACATGTAAGGTAACTAAATGATCTTATCATAATGTAATAATACTACTCGGCTCAAACGATTGCTTATCATTTTACGCGCTTATCATTAATTCTTCTTCTATTCCCACTATTGCTTATCCGATCAAACCAACAATATATTTGGACCAAATAAATAAAATGTTCAAAACTTTTTCTTAAGATATCAAATCTTAATTCTTACATTTTTCTTCTTCTTCTTCTGGAAGTTCTTCCATGCTGGAACTCTTTATTTATCCTCCAAAATATCTGACTCTAAAAATTCAAAAAGTGCCTTTCGTTCCCAACATAAATAAAGCTCAAGTCTTGTGTCGGAAACAAAAATGTGCATAGTGTTATATTCTTTGACAATTTTAGCTTCCATCGTCGTTGCAAAAGTAGTGCCTTTGGGTTGATTTAGTTGCACAACTAGTGATCACGAAGACACCATCATGCGAGGATTGGAAACAGGAAATGAGATCATATCATGTAGAGGAATACCCGATGATTTAGTTGCACAACTAGTGATCACGAAGACACCATCATGCGAGGATTGGAAACAGGAAATGAGATCATATCATGTAGAGGAATACCCGAAGGTGCAGTACTACTTGCTTCTTTTGCTCCTGTGATCTTGAATGCCACAATACTACGGAGACAACGTATAGTCTCCTTTAATATGTGGGAGAAAGAAGCCAGAGTTAGAGGATACGTGAGGATGTTCATTGTATGAACTGACATTATTTTACCGACTAAGAATGCTGCCATAACAACACTTCCAGACTACGTATGTCCAAAATGTTTCATGTCAAGCTTCGTACGACTTCATGTACCTAGAGAGAAGTCTCCGGACCTTACATTCCTATCCTATCAAGTCTCAATCCACTTTGTTTTGTATTCAAAAGAATCCTGACAGACCGAACCCTCACGACCAATGTTGCATAAAGAGTCTGAAGATCTCATGTAGTTGTAGTTCCAATATATGAAAACAACCAAATAAAAATACTGAGAACCGGAGAGGCAAACAAAAACCAATAAAAAGTAGACCAGCTTAGACTTGGGATGCAAACTACTTTTGGAGACATGCCGAGGAGTAAATTGATTAGGGTTCGGAGAACATGTGGTTATAGACCTAAATCCTTGGTGATAAGATTATAAGTCCGACAAATCTTCCTTATCCTCAGATACATCTTTTGAAGCTCACATGCTCCGAAATGATAAAACCGTGCGGGTACATCCATCGTCTAAAATGGATAATTCTTCACGAGCCTATGAGTCGCACCAATGGTCGACTGACCAAATTATCCCTTATCAGATTGGCGCTAGAAGGAGGGCCCGATGCCTGTACTTCGACCAAGCAAAACTAACTCCTAAGTTGTGCACATCAGCTATGAGCCCTTGGCTCCCCTACGGGAGAGAGCACTGATAAAGTCATTTAGTCCCATATTGGTTGAGAAGTATAAGAATTAATAGCTCATAAGTCCGTCAGGTGATCTTTAAAGGTGTCTTTTGGAGCTATCTGTTGAATCTCGGATTTTGATGATGAAACTAATTGATTGTGTTTAGATGTTTAACTGCATTTTGAGTGATGCAGGTCTACTCGATCAGGATTAGACAGTTGACGCAGAAGGAATTGACGTTGCGCCAGAGGAGATCACGTTAGAATATTGGACGGTAGAACGCTTCGGACGTCGGGCATCGGGCCAAGGAGAGCGGAATTGCACCAAGGATATCGGGGTTGCGGAGGTCAACCGCCGATTGGGCAACAAGCCGCAAGAGTGGACGATGCGCTGAAGAATCGGACGAAGCGCCAACCAATGACGTGCCGAGCAACAGAATGTCAATTCGCGTTGTAATAATTGTCTAGATCGGAGTAGAGTTTTGGCTTATGTGTGCAGGATTAACTACGATAACGATGAAGACATAAAGCGAAACAAAGTGCCGGAGTCAAGCGCGAAGGATTCATTGGGAGTTCGAGAGTTCGACGGAAGTCCGAAGGTTCGTCGGGAATGCTATGCTGCCGGAACTAGCCGAGAATGAGTAGGGAGCTTGCTGAAGGGTTTTTCGGAAGCTCGCCAAAAGGTTCGTCGGAAGTTCACGGAGCTCACCGAGAAAGATCGGAGCTTGCCGAAGAAGCTTGTCGGAACTCGCCAAGATCAAATCGTGAAGTCTAGGAGCTTGCCGGGAGTCCGCAGAATGGTTTCCGAGAGTTTATCGGAAGACCGCCGGAAGTTCGCCGAAAGCTCGCCGAAAGAAGTCTTGACTTATGGACTTTGTAATAGCTTAGAAAATGTCTTTAAATTTGTAGTTAGCACGTTAATTAGGGCTAGAATTAGGTGTTAATCCTATGACCCAAGTAGGGGCCAATTCGGCCCAAGTTCGGACTGGTTTGGGCCAATTTTGGAGCCCAACCAGTGAGCTGAAATAGTATAGGCGGTGGCACCGCCTAGACTAGGCGGTGGCACCGCCCAGAGGCCGAGAGCTGGGCGGTGGCATCGCCTGGCTGGGCTTGGCACCGCCAGCATCGGGAACATAAGAGAATTCAAATTTTTGGAGCCCAAATTTGAATCCTCTTGAGGCCTATAAATACCCCTCAATTCTCAGCAGAGAGAACAACTTTTTGAGTAGCAAGTGATTGAGAGAAAGGTCTTAGAAAAGTCTTAGCAATCCTTGGTTTTCAATTTGCTAGTGTTCACCTCCCTCTTTCTTGAAAATCTGTAAGAGTGTGAACTGCTTGTAAAGAGTTGTAAGAGGGGTATTTACCCTTCTATTTCAAGAGATTTGCTAGTGGAAGGTGGGAGCCTCATCGAAGAGGGGCCTCGCAAGTGGATGTAGGTCATTTGACCGAACCACTTTAAAAACGGCGTAATCTCTGGTTTGCATTTCATTGTTGCTATTCACATTACTGCAAACTTTCTTACTTGCTTTATTTACTCATTACCTTAGCTGCTCTACTATACGAATACGCTTTCAAGTTCAATTTTTACCGTACGAAAGATTTATCAAAACCGACGTTTTAATCCGCTGCACTAATTCACCCCCTCCCCCTCTTAGTGCTCTTGATCCTAACAATTGGTATCAGAGCCCGGTATTTCTCATTTCGGATTTACACCCGAGAGAAATGGCTCTTCATGGCTTTCAAGAGGGCTTTTCGGTTTTTCGTCCACCATTGTTTAACGGATTGGACTACACTTATTGGAAAACTCGAATGAGAGTTTTCTTGATTTCTATGAATTTGGATTTATGGAATATTGTTGAAAACGGTTTTCAACTTCCCTCTAAACCGATGAACGAATGGTCGGATTTGGAGAAGAAGCATTTTTCTTTAAACGCAAAGGCTATGAATGCCTTATTTTGCGCTTTGGACAAAAATGAGTTCAATCGGATTTCTATGTGCGAAACGGCTTTTGATATTTGGCGAACACTTGAAATCACACACGAGGGAACTAGTAGAGTCAAAGACTCGAAAGTTAACATTTTATTGCATGATTTTGAGCTTTTTCGAATGCAACCAAGCGAGACTATAGGCGACATGTACACCCGTTTCACGGATGTCGTCAATAATCTAAGAGTTCTTGGTAAATCTTTTTCAAATTTTGATCTCGTAAGTAAGATCTTAAGATCCCTTCCAAAAAGGTGGGATCCTAAAATAACCGCAATACAAGAGACAAAAAATTTAAATGATTTTCCATTAGAAGAATTAATCGGGTCACTAATGACCTATGAAATGACACTTTTGGAATATTTTGAACCCGATGAGCACTTGAACCACCTTCCAAAGAATAGGAAGGATTTGGAACTTCGGACAAATGAATACCACTTGAGCGATGACTTAAGTGATGAGGACAATGATGAACTTGAACTTCGAACACTAAATCTTAATAAGTTCATTAAACAAAAATCTAAAATAAACAATGAACTTGAACGGAGGAAGAGGCCAAAGAAGAGGAAGGCAACCAAGGATGAAACAAGAACTTCCAAAGGTGAAACGGCGAATTGAGTTTTAACGGGCTTCGACTACAAGGTAAGTAACTCAACTCTCTTAAATTATTTTGAAATTACATGATGCTTTTTATGATGCATTTTCCTCTTTTATTAGTTTAGAATTAATTTTCTTGAAAATTGCATGTCTAATAATTTAATAATGAAAATGGAAAAATTAGGAATCATGCTTATGATTCTAGTAATTTTAAAAATAATCATGAAAATTGCATGTTTATGATAAACAAAATGATTTTGATTAAAAATGCCTTATGAAATTATGCTATATGTGGTTAAGAAGTAATAATGTGTTTCATGTTGATTTCCATTGTTATTTCTCGATTTTGATTAAATGAAATCATGTTTGATTTGAAGTAATGCATAATGATGTAATGAAAATATTAAATGTTTTGATACCATGATTGACGATTTTATGCATGAGATTTTAAAGTTATACATGATAATTTTTGTGATTTATGAATTATTGATATTTGTCGTAATGAAAGCTCTTTTTTGGTTTAAATGATGATAAATGTTTTTCAAGAAGAAATAATGTGTATTTTGATGATTTCCAATTTTGATTGAAACCATGCTTGATGTTTTAATGAAAATATAAAGAAGTTTGATATCATGCTTAATGATGATGTATGGATCTTGTATCAAAAACTAAGCTTGAAAAGTTAGATTCACCTAAAAAGAAAAATGCATGACTACAACAAACAAAATGATCTTGATGGAAAATACTTTATGAAATCAATTTCGATGATGCATAATGATGTAATTGTGTAATAAATATATTAAATATTTTGAAACCATGTCTTGATGTCATGCATAATGATCATGCTTAATAGATTTCGAAATTATGCATGATGATTCTTGAGACTTATGGATTATCGATTTTTACGGTAATGAAAATGGCTTTTTCGGTTTTTGAACATTGATGCATATTTTTTATTTGGCATAAATGAAATAAATCACATGAATAGAAACATTTTAAAAGGAAAATATATTATCATGGGAATTAAAATCATGAATCTATTTGTATCACTTTTGTGAATCTCTTGAAAATGATCTTGATTTGATGATTTAAATTTAAATGAGCTTTATCTTTATTTCTCAAAATTTATAAATTGAGATTTCTTATGCTTAAGTCAAGATTTTATATGCTTGAATTGAAATCCTTTTCTCCTAAGGTTCTTTTACTAAAGAGAATATCTTTTTCGAAATTCATGACTTAAAATTTCTTTTGAATATCTTTTATTATTTGATCTCCTAAGATTTTCTTTTGATTATTTAAGAGGAGGTTTTTCAAAAGAAATCATGCCTTTTGGTATACACATATTCTAATCCTTCATGATATGATTTTTATGCAATTGCTTGTATTCATGAAAATATTCATCTCATCACTCAATTAATTCTTCTTGATATTCCTAATGTGATGAATGAAATTATGCATGAAATACAAATGAGAAGTTAATTATCATGCATGATAGGATGTAATGAATATTGACATTTAGATACTATCATTTGAAAAAGTTATGATCATACATGGCAAGATGCAATTTGACAGATTAATACCATGATGATTTGAAATGTTTATGATTTGAAATGATGCATATGCTTTTTATTATGATGATGTATGTGATGTATTGCATATGCTGTGTATCATGAATGCTTTAAATGATAAATATTTGGTACCAACAATCATGAAGAGATTAATACTTAAAATGTTGATTTAATGTTCGGTATCATGAATACTTTGTTATCATACATGAAAATAGTGATAAATATTTTGAAAATAAATGTTTGAATCATGTTAGATGATTTTATATTTTGTGCATGATGAGTTATAGTGATGATTGAAATAATATGAATGATAAAACATGAGATTGTCTATAATGCAAATTTATTGATCTTATGATGTGTAAACTGAAATAATGATTGGAATATTGATGTAATTATAAATGATGATTTGATAATATGCATGAAATACTCTTGATATTATTTTGATGCATACAAATGAAAAGTTTTGATCATGCATGGTAGAATATAATTTGACAAGTTGATACCATCATGATATGAAACATTTATGATTTACAATGATGCATGCAATACTTGTGCTTTCTAATTATGATGTGATGTATTACATATGATGTAAATCATGATTTAAAATACTATGAGTTGTTGCTAAAATGATGTATTAGAAATGTTGATTTAATGTTTTGTGTCATGAATGCTCTAAATGATGAATGTTTGGTATCATGATCAAAATAATAGTATCATGTATGATATCTTCATAATGTTAATCAATTTATTCAATATCGTGCATGAATGAAATATAAGGTTTTTGAAAATGTGCATATTCTAATTTGAAAGTATAATGATGCACAAATAAGATTGATACTTACCTTTGTCATAATTGATGTAAAGGGTCTTTCCTTCCTTTTGACAATGACAAAGGGGGAGATAGCTAGTTTGCACAAGTCAAGAAGATGCAAAAACTTGATTACTAGCTTGCCTATCTTAAGTAGCAAAGATTGCTAACTTGCTTATTTCAAGAAGCAAAAGTTATCTTCTTGAACATCACTATCTTGCCTATCTCAATAAGCAAAACATGCTAACGTGCACATCTAGCAAACTTGTATATTTTAAGAAGCAAGGGTTGCTTTCTCGAACATCTCAAAACTGCTAGCTTGCATGTTCTAAAAATATTGTAAAATTTGCTAGCTTGTATGTAGTAAAACTTGCATATCATAAAAGTTGCTAGCTTGTAGAGAAGAGAAGCAAAGAATTGCTATCTCAAAAGAAGCAAAAATTGTAAAACTTAGAAAACTTGCAATATAATTGCTCTTGCCATGCTTTGTATAAAAAAATAGGTTGATATCCTTAAAAGCATCGCATTAAATTTTTTAGTATCTCAATGTATCACATGTATTGCAAATTGAAAATTTTGAGACTATTATCATATCATGTTTAACAATTGATGTCTTTCATGACATGATTTCTTTGCATTTTTGTCTTGTATGTATCATGTGATGATTGAAATATTGATTGATGCAAATTTATAATTTATGTAAAAGTCTAAATCATTGGTTCCTCTCCTTCTTTTCGGCAATGACATAGGGGGAGAAAGATTACTAGCTCAAGGCAAATGCTGGCTAGCTTGTACTCTTCCCTACTTTTCGACAAAAACAAAGGAGAGAAAGCTTTTGCTAGTTAGAACATGCAAAGAAAAGCAAAGTGCAATCTTGCACAAGAAGCAAGTGTTGAATTGCCATAATTGAACTTAAGAATTTTACTATGCTTTTGTGCTTATATATTGTGATGAAAATCTAGCTTCACGTTACAAAAACTTGAATATCTTTTAAAATAGCTAGAGCTACTTCTCCTTTTTGTTGATGACATAGGGGGAGAAGTATATTGATGACTTCATGCATTGAATTGAATATTTTATATTGATGACTTTATGCATTGAATTGAATATTTTATATATTTGCATGATGGTTTAAATGTTTTTCATAACATGTGATGAATGTTGCTTGGATTTGAGATAATCCAAGTGTTCTATCAATGGCATATTGATAGGGGGAGTTTGTTTAAACTCCGGGGAGTTAAGGTTAACTCCAGTAGTCATCAATTAGTTGTCATCATCAAAAAGGGGGAGATTGTTGAATCTCGGATTTTGATGATGAAACTAATTGATTATGTTTAGATGTTTAACTGCATTTTCAGTGATGCAGGTCTACTCGATCAGGATTAGACAGTTGACGCAGAAGGAATTGACGTTGCGCTAGAGGAGATCACGTTAGGATATTGGACGGTAGAACGCTTCGGACGTCGGGCATCGGGCCAAGGAGAGCGGAATTGCACCAAGGATATCGGGGTTGCGGAGGTCAACCGCCGATTGGGCAACAAGCCGCAAGAGTGGACGATGCGCTGAAGAATCGGACGAAGCGCCAACCAATGACGTGCCGGGCAACAGAATGTCAATTCGCGTTGTAATAATTGTCTAGATCGGAGTAGAGTTTTGGCTTGTGTGTGCAGGATTAACTACGATAACGATAAAGACATAAAGCGAAACAAAGTGCCGGAGTCAAGCGCGAAGGATTCATTGGGAGTTCGAGAGTTCGACGGAAGTCCGAAGGTTCGTCGGGAATGCTGCCGGAACTAGCCGAGAATGAGTAGGGAGCTTGCTGAAGGGTTTTTCGGAAGCTCGCCAAAAGGTTCGTCGGAAGTTCACGGAGCTCACAGAGAAAGATCGGAGCTTGCCGAAGAAGCTTGTCGGAACTCGCCAAGATCAAATCGTGAAGTCTAGGAGCTTGCCGGGAGTCCGCAGAATGGTTTCCGAGAGTTTATCGGAAGACCGCCGGAAGTTCGCCGAAAGCTCGCCGGAAGAAGTCTTGACTTATGGACTTTGTAATAGCTTAGAAAATATATTTAAATTTGTAGTTAGCATGTTAATTAGGGCTAGGATTAGGTGTTAATCCTATGACCCAAGTAGGGGCTAATTCGGCCCAAGTTCGGACTGGTTTGGGCCAATTTTGGAGCCCAACCAGTGAGCTGAAATAGTATAGGCGGTGGCACCGCCTAGACTAGGCGGTGGCACCGCCCAGAGGCCGAGAGCTGGGCGGTAGCACCACCTGGGCTGGGCGGTTGCACCGCCCAGCACCCGAGAGCTGGGCGGTGGCACCGCCAACATCGGGAACATAAGAGAATTCAAATTTTTGGAGCCCAAATTTGAATCCTCTTGAGGCCTATAAATACCCCTCAATTCTCAGCAGAGAGAATAACTTTTTGAGCAGCAAATGATTGAGAGAAAGGTCTTAGAAAAGTCTTAGCAATCCTTGGTTTTCAATTTGCTAGTGTTCACCTCCCTCTTTCTTGAAAATCTGTAAGAGTGTGAACTGCTTGTAAAGAGTTGTAAGAGGGGTATTTACCCTTCCATTTCAAGAGATTTGCTAGTGGAAGGTGGGAGCCTCATCGAAGAGGGGCCTCGCAAGTGGATGTAGGTCATTTGACCGAACCACTTTAAAAACGACGTAATCTCTGGTTTGCATTTCATTGTTGCTATTCACATTACTGCAAACTTTCTTACTTGCTTTATTTACTCATTACCTTAGCTGCTCTACTATACGAATACGCTTTCAAGTTCAATTTTTACCGTACGAAAGATTTATCAAAACCGACGTTTTAATCCGCTGCACTAATTCACCCCCTCCCCCTCTTAGTGCTCTTGATCCTAACACTATCATGCTTTGAAAGGGCAAAACTATACGAGTATTTTCATCATCAACCAAATTTATCCCTTACCACTTAGAAAGAAAATGCTTATATAGCTTGCATTTGTAGACCTAATTAATAATGAGATGGGTCGATGCACCGGATGAACTCATCCAATTATAATATTTCCTACTGTGTTACAATGTTTTTATTTGTTTATTTATTGAAAACACTATAACACAATATAAAAGACATTATATTATGATATTTTTGTACTATGTTACAGTGTTTTTACATTATATAGCAAATATGTTTTTCAACAATATCATGAAAACATTATATTAGATTTTTTTATATATTATGTTGTTTTTTTTCATATATTACTGAAAACACTATAATTGGACTATTTCATCCTATAGATCGGACCATTGAAAAAGGAAACAAAAAAAAGGATAGATGATCGAAAATATTCTAAGCATTAGGTTAAAAGAAGTTCATAGAGAATTCTAAAAATCGAGGGGAAAAAAAATCTAAAAGGAGGGGCTTTTCTCATAACAATAATGGATCACAAGATAGAAAGAATGAGAAGATTAAGCTTCTTTAGAAATCATCCACAAAAGCTGAATGTAGTAAATCATCTTTTAAAACCAAGTAATCAATAACAATAAATGATGTGAAAAATAATACTAACACCAACTAAAAGAAGACGATTACACTTATTATCATTAGCTTAAATTATACACACAAATTATCTCACTTGCGTTTTCATCAGCTGATACAGTGAAATCGATACACTTAAAGAATTTCTCGATAAGAAGGAATAAATATAACAAGATACCCGCAAATTTCATCTTGCATAAAGCCTCATTGGACTCTTTATTTTTTCTATAAAACCTATTTTAGAATCAATAATAAGAATAATACTTGAAAAACTTCATCTTATTTGGATCCAAACTCGACTAGCCACCAGATTACTTTAACTCAAACTTAAATTCAAACCAAAATGAGGTAATTATTTTGGATATTTTATCAAAAAAATCTCATTAATTAATTAATTTTTTATCAGATGACACCCCCCATATTCGTTTTTAATTGACGGTGTCCTTTTTATTTATTTAGGCAAAAACACACTTATATTCTTACTTAAATTATTTGATTTGATTATAGATGCTATTTAAAAAATCCCTAATTTTGTTAGTTAATTATCATAAAATTCACCAAAATAAAAAAAATGATACTAATGATCTTAGAATCATTCTATTTTTGAGAATTTTATGATAACTAACTATCAAAATTATTATTATTATTTAATAACATATGTGATCAAGTTATTTTAGTAAACAACTGAGGATATTTTATTCAAATATAAAAAAATCCATCATCCGGTAATAATCTAATAGTGGAATTTTTTTCCGATAAAATGCTAAACTATTTTTTTATTTAAAATTTTATTAAATTTATTTAAAAATGGGAACCCCGGTCGGCTATCAACTTTGCTCCAAAATAGACCCGGTTCATCCGGTTCTACATAACCACGTTGCGAACCGTAGCGTCGAACCGGTTCTCCGCATCCCCGTTGCCAGCAGTCGTTTCGTCCAAGCGCCTCTCCCCTCTCCTCCTCTCTCTCTCTCTCTCTCTCTCTCTCTCTCTCTCTCTCTCTCTCTCTCTCTCTCTCTCTCTCTCTCTCTCTCTCTCTCTCTCTCTCTCTCTCTCTCTCTCTCTCTCTCTCTCTCTCTCTCTCTCTCTCTCTCTCTCTCTCTCTCTCTCTCTCTCTCTCTCTCTCTCTCTCTCTCTCTCTCTCTCTCTCTCTCTCTCTCTCTCTCTCTCTCTCTCTCTCTCTCTCTCTCTCTCTCTCTCTCTCTCTCTCTCTCTCTCTCTCTCTCTCTCTCTCTCTCTCTCTCTCTCTCTCTCTCTCTCTCTCTCTCTCTCTCTCTCTCTCTCTCTCTCTCTCTCTCTCTCTCTCTCTCTCTCTCTCTCTCTCTCTCTCTCTCTCTCTCTCTCTCTCTCTCTCTCTCTCTCTCTCTCTCTCTCTCTCTCTCTCTCTCTCTCTCTCTCTCTCTCTCTCTCTCTCTCTCTCTCTCTCTCTCTCTCTCTCTCTCTCTCTCTCTCTCTCTCTCTCTCTCTCTCTCTGTTGTGGACGCAACCATCGCCCTCCACGAGAGATGGTGGCCCCGAGAGCTATCGGTTTCCGTCACCTACCCCGTGGCTCTCACGGCAGGCGACCACCTTCTTCCGTCTTCAATCCCCCTCTCTCCCGCATAAACCCTAATTCTAGGGTTCCCGATACTTCTTTTTCTCCCTCGTCCACTCCAAAATCCGTTTCTTCTATCACCGGGATCGAACCGGCTCACATCGATTCGAGGCGGCGAAGTCTCTACTCAATCTTCTCGAAGCCGAAGCCCGGTACGGTTTCCGAAGTTGACGTGCCTTCCATGTCCGATGAAGCTAAGAAAAAGGGACGGAAATCGACGCCTTTGTCGAGCTCGCCGACAAATCAGCCGATAGTCGAGAAGGAGTACCCCAAGGAGCTGTCACCCGAGGCTGCGGCGCTGGTGAGCCGGTTGCAGGAGGGCGGATACCTGACGAAGGCAAATTTCTACCAGGTGGCGCCAATGAGTCCCGAGAAGGTTCCGGCAACTCTGTATTCAAGGCATATCTTGAAATCAGCTGCAGAGAAATTTGGACAGGATCACCAAGACATTGCAAAGTAAGCAAGATTACATCTTTTAGATTTTTTAGTAGGAAACAGTAAAGGAAAAGCAGATGTGGTGTTCAGTCATGACTTTCCAGCAGATGTGTGTTCAGTCATACTTTCCTGAATGAATGAATCTCTATGATCTGCATACAAGTTAAATCAGAAGTGGATCATGATTAGAATTATGAGGATACTAAGTAGAAACACCATAAATGAAGGCCGTGTAGCCAGTAATAGGAGAAGAGAAATCTCTTGGAGTAGAACTTTGAAGGCTTTTATAGAGCTTGACACCTTGTTGGGCTCACTTGGGTTCCGTAGAATGCAATCTGCTTGAGCGATGCAATGCTAATGATATGCCCATGCATGCTCCCCTGGGTTTTGTATCCGGGTACAACTCATGGCACACATTAATATCTTGTCTGCACTTTTTGTGCCTCAGTTTGCACTCAACAGCATGTACTGGTATTGCAACACAATGCTATTTTTTTTTTTTTTTTCCAAAGAAAACAAGTAAACAATTCTTTTAACCATATGTTGATGTAGAATTTTAATGGCTTCAGAGACTGAAGCTGTTAGAGAAATCTCTTGGAGTAGAACTTTGAAGGCTTTTATAGAGCTTGACACCTTGTTGGGCTCACTTGGGTTCCGTAGAATGCAATCTGCTTGAGCGATGCAATGCTAATGATATGCCCATGCATGCTCCCCTGGGTTTTGTATCCGGGTACAACTCATGGCACACATTTTACTACTAACAGTGTGTTTATGTTTCAAAGAATTAGTCAAAAGAAAATTTTCCAAAGAAATACATAGATTTGCACATTTAATAGGATACTTTTTACTGCTAACAGTTTGTTTATGTTTCGAAGAATTAGTCAAAAGAAAAGTTTCCAAAAAAAACATTGATTTTCACATTTCTTTTTGCCATTTTCAATCTTTAATAAAACCACAGCATTACTAGCTTACAGTTATCACTCCTGTTGGCTGCCTTTGCTACTTGGTCAAGTTCTTGACAACAGTGTTCACTGTGATCTGCTGATCCTATTGGGTGCATTGATTTGACAATTACTATTCATATTTCTCTTTGAGTTCTTTATCATATACATTATAGATGTATCAGTGCATCAGAGATTATCCCATGAAGAAGACCTTCTTTTCCTTTATTCGTGTGACCCTTCAGTTTAGTTGAAAAGAAAACAAGTAAACAATTCTTTTAACCATATGTTGATGTAGAATTTTAATGGCTTCAGAGACTGAAGCTGTTAGAGAAATCTCTTGGAGTAGAACTTTGAAGGCTTTTATAGAGCTTGACACCTTGTTGGGCTCACTTGGGTTCCGTAGAATGCAATCTGCTTGAGCGATGCAATGCTAATGATATGCCCATGCATGCTCCCCTGGGTTTTGTATCCGGGTACAACTCATGGCACACATTAATATCTTGTCTGCACTTTTTGTGCCTCAGTTTGCACTCAACAGCATGTACTGGTATTGCAACACAATGCTATTTTTTTTTTTTTTTCCAAAAGAAACATTTATTAAAATTTCACAGCTCTACCAAGAGACTTGGTTAAGTCATTTTGGAGAGTTACAAAGAGTTCTTGGGGGAATTGATCCACCCATACAACTCTCATTTATCCATTCTGGATTTTCTAGCAGCCAGATTGGCTGCCTGGTTACACTCTCTAAAACAATGTAAAAGGTTGAACTGTAACGATAGTTGTATGATGCCTGCGGTAGTATGTTTCACAATCCATGGTGACTGTTTGGTGGAATTGAGCAAATCGGTCAGTATAACTGAGTCGGTTTCAATCTCCAGCTTAGTAAGACCCTTGCTTATAGCAAACTGCAGTCCCTCTTCTAAAGCCTTTGCTTCACATTGCATAGGTGAATTGTTGAAGCAATACTTTAGTCCAGCTGCACTACATCTGCCATTGTGATCCCACGATGCTAGTTTCTTCATCGGAGTGTCATGGACAAAGTTGTAAATATGGTGTTTGATGTAATGCTCATGTATGTCCGTGTCTTTCAGTTTTGTTCATGCTTTGACAACATGTAGAGGGCTGACAGTAGGCTTAGCAGCCCCATTTTGGTTGGCTTTGGTGGTCGCTTTAGGCTTGTAAACGAAAGCTGTGTCATGTGATCACTTGTGGGCATGTCGGTCTGTAGTGGATCATTTTGGACTCTTTGTTGTGCGACCGTTCAAAGTTTGCGAAGTCTATGTTTGTAATTTGCATTAGTTATAAAGTGTTTGCTGAAATGGTTGCTTGTGAATTTCAAATGAAACACTTTCTTTAACTCATTTTTTCTTTTGTAGGTCCTAAGGGACCATAGGAGATTTTAGGGAGGCTGACCTTTGCGGACAGACATGTAAGGGTGCTGTACGACTTAGGCAAAACCAGTTAAGTTCGTGGCATTTGGTATCAGAGCTGGACAAGCACACTTAGAAACACTTGGCATGTGGGGGACCTAGCGGGGTTACGTTGAGAGCAGCCAGCACGTGTGTCCGTTTGAATGAAATAGGTATGGTGATGTAAGGAAAGGAGCCACTCAAATGAGCGAGCATCTGAGATTGGTATTCAGAGGAATAACCAACCATTCGATACTCAAGGCAAGTGGGGTGCTTGGTAAAGGATGAGATCGTGCAAAGTGGGATAGGTTGCTCAATAACCAAAAGAGTTGTGCAAAGCTCATAGAGGTGAAGGGAATTGCTAACTTGAAGAATTCGGTACTCATGCAATGGCTTGTATGCGGACGATGAAATGTTCGTGATCATCCCAAGGTGATTAAAACTCGGCATTATTGTCACGACCTTAGCTGGAATTGCCTAAGGCGTGAGGCACCCCTGCGGCCAAGACGCGAACTTAGCTTGCGTTGCCTAAGTCGCGCTTCGCCCTTGCGATATTGCTCCGCAAAGATCAGCCCACTTGCAACCTCTTGTAGGTCCCGAAGGACCTGTAAAAGAGAAAGTTGATTAGTTCGAAAGAACGAGCGACGGACAAGTCCCGACGTCTCGCGAAAAGGGGAAGCTTTACAAGCAATTCAGTGAGCACCTTGCATGCACAAGAGAAAAGAGGGGAGAGGGGAAAACAAGGGCTTTAGAAGGTTGAACGCATAGCTGCAAGCCCACAAACAGCTGCTCACGGGTGCCGGGCGCGACAACAAGTCCGGTCAAGGTAACGTGCGAACTGCGAAAGGTTGTTCAATGCCCGACATATATCCGAAGCCCCATCAGCCCTGTGCCACCCGGGGGGTTCTAGGGGCTGAGATGGTGACGTTTTGGTGAGCGGAGGCAAACAGCTGCTCACCGGGTGCCGGGCGCGACAACAAGTTCCGGTCAAGGTAACGTGCGAACTTGCGAAAGGTTGTTCAATGCCCGACATATATCCGAAGCCCCATCCAGCCCTGTGCCACCCGGGGGGTTCCTAGGGGCTGAGATGGCTGACGTTTTGGTGAGCGGAGGCAGATTCCAGAAATCAGCCCGCAGCACACGAAAACGGAGCTTTTTTGGGCTGTTTGGGGCTGTTTTGCTCGGTTCGGTGAGCGATCGCTTTGTAATGCTGTAGCGTGTTCGAACTTACATTTTACAAGCAAAATGACTCAAAACCAAGGCAAAACATGCTGCCAAACATTTGTACATGTATGTGAGAGCGACGAATGGATCGTTGAACGAAGTTGTTGCGGGTGCGTGACGATCGTTTGTGACATTCTCCCCCACTTAAACTGTCGACGCCCTCGTCGACGCTTGCTGGTAGTTGTTGATGATTGCTTCTTCATGTCGCAGGGCATCTTCGGGCTCCCAACTGGCTTCGGTTCGGGGAAGCTTTCGCCACTTCACCAAGTACTCTGTCTGCTCAACTCTATTGGGTAGCTTTACCTTGCGGTCCGCCAGAATGGTTTCAACTCGCTTCTCGTAGGAGGCTGTGATGGGAGGTAGTCGAGTTGGAACACTTCGAGAAGCATCTTGCGGATCTGAGTGGTAGGCTTTTAGGTTGCTAGCGTGAAGAACATTGTGAATTTTGAACCACGCCGGCAACTGCAACTTGTAGGAGACGTTGCCTACCCTGCTGATAATCGGGAAGGGCCCTTCGTATTTGCGCACCAATCCTTTGTGGACTTTGTTCCTAAAGAATTGGAGTGATGCTGGTTGGAGCTTTACCAACACCAAATCGCCAACCTTGAACTCCTACGGTCGCCTTCCCAAGTCTGCCCACTTCTTCATCCTTTTTGCCGCCTTCTCCAAGTAAGCCCGCGCAATGTCTGCATTTCGGTGCCACTCCTTTGCGAAGTGGTAGGCTGACGGACTACTCCCAGTATACCCAATTGCCATGGTGTGAGGAGTTGACGGTTGTTGTCCTGTAATGATCTCGAAGGGGCTCTTATTGGATGCAGAGCTCCGCTGCAAGTTGTAGGAGAATTGGGCAATGTCCAACAGCTTCACCCAATCTCGTTGGTTGGCACTCACGTAGTGCCGAAGATATTGCTCCAGGAGCGAGTTTATCCTTTCAGTCTGGCCATCCGTCTGGGGGTGGAGACTTGTGGAGAAGTATAACTTTGACCCCAACAATTTGAATAGCTCGGTTCAAAATCGTCCCAGGAACTGAGCATCTCGATCACTAATGATATTGTGCGGGACTCCCCAATACTTCACCACATCCTTCATCATCAGCTTGGTCGCCTCTTCCGCTGAACAGTGTAGGGGAGCAGCAATGAAAGTTGCATACTTTGAAAACCGATCGACCATCACGAGTATCGATCCGAGTCTCCCTACAAGTGGCAAGCTTGATATGAAGTCCAAGGAAATGCTCTCCCACGACCGTTCTGGTACAGGCAACGGCTCCAAAAGTCCCACCGGCTTCCGCTGCTCTACCTTGTCTTGTTGGCAAGTGAGACATGTTCGAACATATTCCTCCACATCAGTCCCCATCTTCGGCTAGTAGAAGGCCCTCTCCATGAGAGCCAACATTCTGTGAATGCCTGGGTGTCCAGCCCAAAGGGAATCGTGACACTCTCTTAAGAGTTCACGCCTCAAATTGTCCACTCGGGGAACATAAACCCTATTCCCTTTTGTGTAAACGAGTCCCTCCTGGACCCAAAATCGTCGTGCCTTGCCTTCTTTGATGAGCTGCATCAGGATGACTACCTGGGGGTCACTATACAGTCCATCCCTGATCCTGGAAAGGAAGTTGGAGTGCAACTGACTTGCTTGGCCTCCGCCCTCCAATTGTACAACATTCACGCGCTCCACCTTCCGACTCAATGCATCAGCCACGACATTTGCCTTTCCAGGCTTATACTCCATTGCCATATCAAATTCAGCCAAAAAGTCCTGCCACCGTGCTTGCTTTGGGGAGAGTTTCTTTTGTGTTTGGAAATAGCTCAGGGCGATGTTATCCGTCCTTAGCACAAATCGCGATCCGAGGAGGTAGTGTCGCCAAACTCGTAGACAGTGGATCACCGCTGTCATCTCCTTCTCGTGCACTGGATACCGCTGCTCGGTCTCGTTGAGCTTGCGGCTCTCGTAGGCCACCGGATGACCCTCTTGCATGAGTACTCCCCCAATAGTGAAGTTCGAAGCATCTGTATGGACTTCAAAAGGCTCCCCATAGTCTGGCAATTTGAGTACTGGTTCTTCCATAACGGCAGCCTTCAGATCTTGGAATGCTATTTCATATTTGTCAGACCACTTCCAAGGCTGCTCCTTCTTCAGCAACTCCATCAGTGGAGTTGCACGCTTCGAGTACCCCGCTATGAAGCATCGGTAGTAGTTGACGAAACCAAGGAAGGATCTCAACTCTGGCACCTTCTTTGGAGTTCGCCATTCCACAACCGCTTGCACTTTTGATTTATCCATGCGAATGGAGCCATCACCGATTCGATGCCCTAAGAACAAGATCTCTGTTTGGGCAAAGTAACATTTCTCCCTTTTTACGAACAAAGTGTTCTCCCTGAGAACCTTGAAGATTGTCCGAAGGTGCTGGACATGCTCCTCGAGCGTTTGACTGTAGACGACGATATCGTCTAAGTAGACAACCACGAACTTGTCCAAGTACTCTTTGAATAGTTGGTTCATGAGAGTGCAGAACGTGGTCGAAGCGTTGGTTAAGCCAAAAGGCATCACCAAGAACTCAAACGCTCCATACCTGGTCACACAGGTAGTCTTCGCTTCGTCGCCTTCAGCAATGCGCACCTGCCAATACCCCGACCGAAGGTCGAGTTTTGAGAAATACTTAGCTTTGCCCAACTGGTCGAACAAGTCCGCGATGAGCGGGATGGGATACTTGTTCTTCACTGTCACTTTGTTGAGTGCTCGGTAATCAACGCATAGTCGGAGGCTCCCATCTTGTTTCTTCTGGAAGAGGACTGGAGCTCCGAATGGTGCTTTAGAGCTGCGGATGAGACCACCACTTAGCAGTTCGCCTAACTGCTTTCTGAGTTCAGCTAACTCTGGTGGGGGCATTCGATAGGGTGGTCTCGCTGGAGGCTTCACTCCTGGCTCCAGCTCGATGCTATGATCTACGCCTCTGCGTGGTGGAAGAGTCTTCGGCAACTCGGGTGGCATAACATCCTTAAACTCCTTCAGGACGTTCGCCACCACAGCAGGTTCTTGAATGGCCTTTTCGTCGAGTGGCTCTAGCTTCATAGCAGCCACGAATGTTAGTTCACCTTTTCGCACCCCTTTCTTCAGTTGCAAAGCCGATATGTGTTGGGGTTCCTTGGTTCCTCTCCGAGAGACGGGAACCACGCAGGGATCGTCACCCCCCATCATACACAAGGAGTTTAGGAATGGCATTGGCACCAACTTCGCTGCGTGCATGAACTCCATTCCAAGAATCACTTGGAAGTCGTCCAGTGGCACCGCCATCATGTTGGTGTTCCCGTTCCATGTCCCGATCTTGATGGGAACTCCCTTCGCCAACCCGGAGATTCGCTTGGCCTCCGAGTTCACCGCTTTCATTCGACTTGGGCTCCTCTCCAAGATCAACCCAAGTCGCTTTGCTTCTGAATTGGCAATGAAGTTGTGGGTGGCACCCGTGTCCACCATAGCACGGGTCGTTTGGCCATTTAGCTTGATGTCTACGTACATTAGTTCACCAATTCCTGCTTTTTGTAGCTTTGTCTTCGTGTTCTCCCCCACTTGACCCCGCATGGCGTTTAACAAACGCATTGCCCCCATCCGGGGTCCTTGCGGCTCCTCATCGTCGCTGCTGGATTCAGAACTGCTCGAACTAAGAGCGACAGCTTTGCCCTTGTCCGATCGGGGGGGGTGGATGGAAGCCGTTAAAGCATTGAGTGCCTGTTTTTGTGGGCACTCCCTCACCATGTGCGGCCCTCCGCACAAGAAGCATCCTCCAGGTTTTGAGGCCTTGCCTTTTGGGTTTGGCCCTTTGTGGGAACTCCTCTTCTTTTGTTCGCCCCCGAGTTCCTTCCCTCGAGAATGTTTTGGAGGGCAATTGCCTGAAGATTGTTTCCTTCTTTCCGAGTCTTCGGAGGAAACAAAGTCAGTGAGCCTTTTTGCAGCAGCAATTGCCCCGACTACATCGGTGACATTCCTTCGATTAAGTTCTTGTTGAGCCCACGGCTTCAGACCATCGAGGAAGCTGAACAGCTTGTCCTTCTCGGACATGTCTTGTATGTCCAGCATGAGTGCAGAAAATTGTTTGACATAGTCTCGGATAGAAGTACTCTGGCGGAGTTGTCTCAACTTCCTCCTTGCGACGAACTCTGTGTTCTCCGATAGGAACTGAGTTCTCAACTCCCACTTCAAGTCCTCCCATGTGTCAACTCGACACCGACCTTGTTGGATCTCCTCCCAACGGGTTCGCCACCAAAGTTTCACATCTCCGTTCAGATACATTGTTGCTA
Organism: Musa balbisiana; assembly: GCA_004837865.1. NCBI lineage: Eukaryota > Viridiplantae > Streptophyta > Magnoliopsida > Zingiberales > Musaceae > Musa > Musa balbisiana. Next base: position 38,222,978 of record CM017197.1, read on the forward strand.
TAGAAACTTTGGTGTCTTCAGAATCGGGCTTCGTAGCTCGAAAGTATTGTTCCATGTCGAATAGAAAATTCTCGAGCTCTTTGGCATCTCTGGACCCTCCATAACCATGAGGCTTGGGTGCCCTCAAGTTTTGTGGTGGTGCAACGCGGGTGTTGCTTCCTCCCGCATTTAGTGCTCTAGTGAGTATAGCCACCCTTGAAGTGAGTTCCGCCACCACTTCCTGCAGGTGTTGCACGGAGTCTTTGGTGTCATCCGACAGTCGGTTGACTAGGGCCTCGACCTTATCGATCCTGGACTCCGCTTCCTCTTGCGACTCTCTACTCCGACAAGCCTTTGTTGGCCGTGGTAGAGTTCCTCCACGCTCGCTTCAAGAACATCCAGGCGGGTTTCCGCCGTTGTGAGTCTCTCCTTATGACTCTTTTTCCCAGTTAGCACTCCAGATTGCGCTTCCTCCGCTCGCGGAGAGTAGCCAACTTCTCGCTCATCACGTTCGTTGCCGCGCTCCTCTTGAGCGGCTCCAACAACATGAGAGCGAGTGTGCACATGCAGCCCACCTGCGGCTGCTTGGGGCAAGGGTCCGGCTTGCCCCGTCTTGCTTGATTCGCCACGATGCTTTGCCATGGCGAAGTTCCTTCGCTGCTCGCTCGAAGTGCTTGCCCGCTCTGATACCACAATGTCACGACCTTTGCTGGAATTGCCTAAGGCGTGAGGCACCCCTGCGGCCAAGACGCGAACTTAGCTTGCGTTGCCTAAGTCGCGCTTCGCCCTTGCGATATTGCTCCGCAAAGATCAGCCCACTTGCAACCTCTTGCAGGTCCCGAAGGACCTGTAAAAGGGGAAGCTTTACAAGCAATTCAGCGAGCACCTTGCGTGCACAAGAGAAAAGAGGGAGAGGGGGAAAACAAGGGCTTTAGAAGGTTGAACGAACAGCTGCAAGCCCACAAACAGTTGCTCACCGGGTGCCGGGCGCGACAACAAGTTCCCGTCAAGGTAACGTGCGAACTTGCGAAAGATTGTTCAACGCCCGACATATATCCGAAGCCCCATCCAGCCCTGTGCCACCCGGGGGGTTCCTAGGGGCTGAGATGGCTGACGTTTTGGTGAGCGGAGGCAGATTCCAGAAATCAGCCCGCGACACACGAAAACGGAGCTGTTTTGGGCTGTTTTGGGGCTGTTTTGCTCGGTTCGGTGAGCAGTCGCTTTGTAACGCTGCAGCGTGTTCGAACTTACATTTTTACAAGCAAAATGACTCAAAACCAAGGCAAAACATGCTGCCAAACATTTGTACATGTATGTGAGAGCGACGAACGGATCGTTGAACGGAGTTGTTGCGGGTGCGCGACGATCGTTCGTGACATTATGGAGTATTGAAACTTTCTCTTCGGTATGGGAAGGTTACATTCGTAGAAGGCTGAAGTGTATAGCGAGTTCAGCATGTTGCTAGGCCTTAAGGGGTGTGTTAGAACCCTAGCAGATTCTAAGCTTGGGGTTGATCTCTTTAGGGGATCAGCCTCCTGGAACTCTATAGGGGTTCCTTCCTCCAAGTTGCTGCTCAAAGGCTGCAGAAAAGATTCATCTATTGCTTATGAAAAGAGGAGGAATACATAGCTATTTATAGGGCTTCTAAACCCTAACTCCTAATAGGACTCCTACTCAAGACTCCTACTTCTAACCAACTCCTAATAAGACTACTATTCAAGACTCCTACTCAAGACTCTTATTCATTTACAACTCCTAATTCTTCTCTAAGAAATAACCTCCAAACCCTAGCAGGCCTCTTCACCTATTTAATAAGGGTCGGCTTAGGTAGGTTTTACATGAATGCCCCTATCAATTAGGACTCTCCTAGCTAGAGTCCTAACAAACCCGCCCTCTTCACATCAGCCTTGTCCTCGAGGCTGACGATTCATGAATTTTGGGAATTTGATCTTCAAGTCGTCATAGTTCTCCCAAGTGGCATCTTTTGTTGGTAGGTTCACCCATTGTATTAGCACTTCAGTAGTGGGTCGTCGTCGTCGAGTCACGATCCATTGATCAATAATGACACTTGCTGGATCTGGAGTTCTCCTTGAGTAATCATATTTGGTAGGTGGCTTTGGGCTGTCTCCAAGCACCTATTTACAACTTTCGTCTGGCTGTCGGTTTGTGGGTGATATTGCATACTCCTTTTCAATTTAGTACCCTGCATATGGAATAACTTTATCCAAAATTTGCTCGTGAAGATGCAAGTAGAATTTGTCATAAGCACAGTGCGTCCTTTATAGTATAATTCTTTTGAGTCCCAATTGTAATATGCCACGGAGCTTGATGCTTCTTCCAATTTTTTTATGATTTTACTGGTCTCTGGATCATCCTGCCATTCCATCTTAATATCCTTAAGGAAGTTACTGGTGGGAAGCGAAATGGCCGAAAGTTCAGCTTGCTCGACTAGCTGCGAAAGCGCATCTGCAACAACATTCTCTTTCCCCTTTTTGTAAGTTATTTCATAATCAAATCCAAGAAGTTTTGTTACCCATTTTTGCTGCTCAGGGGATGATATCTTTTGCTCCAAAAAGTACTTGAGGCTTTTATGGTCGATTTTAATTTGAAATCGTCGACCGATCAAGTAGGGTCTCCACCTCGTTGTTGCGTGCACAATGGCGAGCATCTCCTTATCATATGTTGACATGTTTTGATGGGAGGGAGATAATGCCTTGCTAGTGTATGCGAGTGGTCGACCATCTTGCATGAGAATGGCTTCAATTCTAACTCCAGATGCGTTGGCCTCAATAATGAAGGGCCGGTTAAAATCTGGTAGTGCTAGCACCGGCGTCGTCGTCATGGCTGCCTTAAGTTTGTCGAAGGCATCGGAGGCTTTGTCCGACCATTGGAAGATATCTTTTTTCAGTAAGGAAATAAGTGGTGCACTGATCTTTCCATAGTTTTTCATGAACTTGCGATTGTAGCCTATTATACCGAGAAAGCCACGTAGCAATTTTATGTTCCACGAGGTCAGTCGATTCTGCATTGCTCTAATTTTGGAGGGGTCCACTGCCACACCTTCCTCTGATATGATATGCCCATGATATTCTACCTTCTGACAAAAATTCATAGTGGCCGTTGTGTGTTCAAAAGGCGGTTTTCGGTATGTCTTCTTTGCACACTCATATTTGATGATACTCGGATCGAAGGTCCAGCTTTGTGAAGATTTGTGCTCCCTTTCATCTAGCAATTCATCTACTATTGGAATAGGATATTTGTCCTTGATGGTTATGCCATTGAGGGTTTGGTAATCAATGCACATTCGCCATGTTTTGTCCTTCTTTCGTACGAAGAGCATCGGTGAAAAGTAGGGGCTGCAACTTGGCCGAATAACTCCTATTTCGGGCATCTCTTTTAGAATCCTTTCTATTTCATCCTTCTGCAGATATGAATGTTGATATAGCCAAGTATTTGCAGGAGGTTTGCCCAGAAGAATCGGTATACACTGATCATGCCGATGGGCAAGAGGTAGGTTGTGTGGTTCGTCAAATATATCTGAAAATTTAGCAAGCAAAGGAAGTAGGTTTGGATCTTCAAATTCTATTGGCTCTCCCTTAGTTTGCTGCTCAAGTTGTACCAAAAAGCCACTGCATGCTTTATGCAAAACCTTCTCCATTTGTTGTGTGCAAATCGTCATTACGTCGCCCCCATGTTTCCCGTGTAGAATCACCTGTTTCCCTTTACTGTAAAATCTCAAAATTAGTTTCATAAAATTCCAGAAAATATTACCTAATGTTGTCAACCATTCAATTTTGAGCATAGCCTCATGATCATCAAGAGAAAGGAGGAAGAAATCTGCAATTATCTCTTGGTCCTGCAGTAACAGTTTCTCACGTGGGCGCCTACGATCACACTTCAAAATCCATCCGTTGGTGAACTTGATGTCAAACCTACTGTAATAATCGATAGGTAAGGCCATCCGGACAACAACTCTACTATCTAGGAAGTTATTAGTGCTGCCCGTGTCGATGAGAACAGTGATCGATTGTTGTTTGAGAAGGCCTTCAACTTTCATCGTTTGCGGGTTTGAGTAGCCGGCTAGTGCATGTACCGTAACTTCGATCGGTTGTGGCTCTTCTTCTGCATCTTCCTTTTCATTATCAAGGCTCTCTTCTAGATATTCAATGACCTCTTCTTCTACTGGTTCAATCATAAGAAGTCTCTCTTTTCTACAGTGATGCTCGCGGCTGCACGGCTCATCGCGGTGCCAACATAACTCCTCCGTAGATCGCTTCCGAAGCTCTTCTCTTGTCATCATTTTTGGTGCAGGGACTCGGTAGATAGTAGGGTGGGTTGAGGGCTTCTGCATTGCAGGTCGAGAAGCGATCCTAGTCCTCCGAGATTCATAATTCAATCGCTCCTCTTGATGTCGTGCAAAAGAGATGGCTGCCATAAGCGTGTACGGCTGTCGTGCTTTAACTTCTCCCCGGATCTCCGGCTTCAAGCCCTCAATGAAGGTCCCCAATAGTTGTTTTTGAGACCAATCACAAGTTTGATTAGATAACCTTTCAAACCTGGTTTGGTACTCCTGAACGGTAGAGGTTTGTCGGATCTTTGCTAGTTGTTCGGCAATGTTCTCGTAATTGGTTGGTCTGAAGCGGATCAATAGTCCTTCTTTGAATTGTCGCCATGAGAGGACTCCATGAGTATATTTAAACCAGTCAAACCACTGTATGACATTCCCTTTAAGATGTATAGCTGTAATTTCCACCATAGATGCATTCGCAGTTTTATGATACCAAAAATATCGCTCCGCACGCGAGATCCAACCAATCGGGTCTCCTTCCCATCTAGGGAAGTCCACCCTCATGCATGGATAGTTGGGATCAATCATAGAGCCTCCCCTCCCTTGGAAGTCATCTCTTCGGGCTTGGTACGATTGGGCAGAGCTCTCTCCTTGATATGATTTCTTCGGGCTTGGTAGTCGGCCTAATCTGAGTTCGGTAAAGAGCGTCCGAATCTTATCCTCCATTTGTGCCTTGAAGGCTTCGAATTTAGCATTAATTGTCGCCTCAGATGCCATAGTACATGCCTCCAAATCTGTGATATTAAGATCTCTCTTTTGTTGTCGGGTTAAAGGCATATATAGGTTGAGAGAAGTGGTGGTCGAAAGGGTTGGTGGATTGATGGATGTAGGCTACGGTTTAGGCTTGTTTTGTGGCTGTTTTGGGTGTAGTTTGAGGGTGTGGTTTGGTGGAGTTTTAGGGCTGTGGATGAAAGTTTTAGATCTGTGGTAGATGGCAGCAAAGGTTTGATAGAAATCAGTGGAAGTTTGCTGCAGAATTGTGTTGTCTTGTAAGAGCAGAATTGTCGTCGAAGAAACAGCGGTTTCTCAACAAAATTTCCACAAAAAACTTAAGAGATTTGAGGAGGGAATTGATAGCAAAATTTCAGTGTATGTGACAGTAAGTATGTCCAATTTAATCAAGAAAATTTCGGCAGTATAAGAGCAAAGAAATTGGTGTAAGTTGCGATAGCAGAATTCTCATCAAAAAATTTCAGCGGTTTGCGAGGAAAATTTACAGCAACACAAAATCGTTTTTAGAGGTGAATTCCTTAATAGATCAATCTTAGATGGAAGCCAAATGATCTATGAAATATATAAGAAATTTTGTTCAAAAAGATTGCAAATAGATCGGTTAAGGCAACAATATGCTGCTGAAATTTTCTGCAGCACAGATTTTCAAGTGTCACAGATTGGACGTAAAATATCAATAGTTTATATTGAGAATTTTTCGACGAAACCAAAGGGAAATCCACTGTTAGGAAGTGCTAAAGCTATCATAAAAATTTCATAGAGATTTGTACAGAAAAATGTAGTAGCAAGATCAAACAATTTGTACTATACGGCTGGAATTTCACAGTGCAGATTTTCAAGTATAGCAGTTTAGATGTAAAAGATTAATGGTTTATATTAAGAATTTTTTGACAAAACCAAAGGGAAATCTGCTATTAGGATGTGTCAAAGATGTCATAAAATTTTCGTAGAGATTTGAAAAGAAAAAATGTAGTAGCAAGATCAAACAAACTGTGTTGTGCGGCTGAAATTTTATAGTGCAGATTTTCAAGTACAGCAGATTAGATGTAAAAGATCAATAGTTTATATTGAGAATTTTTTGATAAAACCAAAGGGAAATCTGCTGCTAGGAAGTGTCAAATCTGTCATAAAAATTTCATAGAGATTTTGATAGAAAAAACGCAGTAGCAAGATCAAACAGACTGTGTTATGTGGTTAGAATTCTGCAATGTATCTTTTGTCGTAGAGATGAAAACTTTGCGATGAAAAGTTTATACAGTAATATAGGAACAAATTTTTTTTTTTGGATTTTTGAATAAGGATAACTAAATTGCAGCAGTAATAAGGTAGTAAACCAGAACCTGTTGCAATTCACGGGGAGATCAAAGGATGATCTGCGGTGGTGGAGATGATGGCGAAATTTAGCGATGATCTTTTAAGCAATTGTGGGAATTGCTTTAGGCGGCTGTGGAGAGATGATGAATGGCTGTGGAAGGGCAGCGAGACGCCAAGAACGCTGCTCTGATACCAAGTGTTAGAACCCTAGCAGATTCTAAGCTTGGGGTTGATCTCTTTAGGGGATCAGCCTCCTGGAACTCTATAGGGGTTCCTTCCTCCAAGTTGCTGCTCAAAGGCTGCAGAAAAGATTCATTTATTGCTTATGAAAAGAGGAGGAATACATAACTATTTATAGGGCTTCTAAACCCTAACTCCTAATAGGACTCCTACTCAAGACTCCTACTTCTAACCAACTCCTAATAAGACTACTATTCAAGACTCCTACTCAAGACTCTTATTCCTTTATAACTCCTAATTCTTCTCTAAGAAATAACCTCCAAACCCTAGCAGGCCTCTTCACCTCTTTAATAAGGGTCGGCTTAGATAGGTTTTACATGAATGCCCCTATCAATTAGGACTCTCCTAGCTAGAGTCCTAACAGGGTGCAGCAGGGGCTGTATTGGCAAGGAGTCGTAATATAGTAAGTGAGTTTGCGGGGATATAACAATGCATAGTTTGTTCAACATGGAAGAGTAGTCTAAGGGGATGGTGGTCTTCAAAACTTTCAAAGGGAATGATGCGAAGCGAGAAGTTGCTCAAACGAGATAGATATCTAGGAGGGATAAGGCCCGGTTCTCCAGAGAGAGAATCATGTGTAACAGATCGCACATCTTGAGGAGGAGTATCTCAAGATAACAACTCCACAAAGCTCAACGGACCGAACGAGTGGTGAGAAGTTGTTGTATGATCTCACAAGAGGTAATACGTTGGTAGATGCATTGCGAGATCAAGTGGGGGAGCAACCCAAGGCAACATCAAATGACACACTTGTAGTCGATATGGAGATCGAACTTAACGGAGGGCTAACCTGTGGAATGGTGGGCGCGAGGGTCATCATCAACCCAATGCAAATCGAGGAGCAGAGCAACTTGGGTGTAATTTGGTGAAGTACTTAAGCCGCATTAAGGGAGTCGTATAGAAGATAAAACATGGAGCGAAGGCACGAAGCTTTTCTTGGATAGAGATTAAGGATATGAACTCTCATAAAGGCAAGAGCGGGATTATGTCGTTCCATGGGTCCCTCATTCTGATGGAGTGGACTAATCCTGCATGGTGCCAAAGACGATGAGAGCTTCGAGGCACATGCACCTTATCTCAGAGAAGCATTTGATGGAAGAACTAAAGCGACTCAACTTGCGAAGACGAAGTTGCTATCAGATGGCCTTGGCACAGGGTAAGAGGACGCGAAGGTGGGTACTCTTGAAGAATATGTTGTAGTGCTGCCATTCGAGTTGCCATGAAGGAAGCAGTGTGCAGTGGAGATTGTGTTGGTGGGGACAGAGGCCCAGGATCTAGACAATGATACACAAATTTCAGCGAAGTCAGTGGACTTCGGGAGCTACTAGTTGACGGATTATCTTAAAGCTATGCTTCGTTTGGGTGTGACCCGAGAGCGGGTGGACGAAAGTTGATTGCCAAAGGAGCGAACACAATTGGAGATGGTAGAGGCCTTGTGATGTGTTGCCAGTGGTCACGCATGGAGAGATCATAGTTCAAGTTCACCCCACAATGATCAGTATGCAATGAAGATGTCACCAAGAGGTGAGGTGACGTGGTGCAGCAGATCATGGTGAAACAGTTCGAGGAAATGCGACACACACGAGATAGGTCTCGCGAGGGATTGGATCATGCGGAGGTATGATCGGGAGCTACTAGGAGCTCCAATTCGGTGAACAACACGATGGTAAGGACTATAGATTTAAGGAGTGAATGTCATGGTATCGCAGAGGCGGGTCTTCCGTGCGTGCATCGAATTTCGTATCGGATAAAAGCCTTGGTCATTAGTATATAGGGACTATGTACCATAGAGGAGAAATTCCAAATGCAAGTACTAGTGAGTTCCATGGGGGGACTTGATCATACAAAGGTATGATCGGAGCAATTAGAGAGTTAGACTACTCTAGAGCTCATATTTATTTAAGGGAGCCCAACAAGTTAGAGGAGAAGGTCAAGTAAGTGAACGTTACTACCAAGGAAGCTGAGGAGAATAGAATCGGCGTGAGCCTTGCAACATGACGATGGAGGACATGCATAGGAGTTGCAATATGTCTTTCCATCGACCAAGGTGAATTGCTTGAAGAGCATATAAGTGTTTAAGCAAGTGGTCGAAAGGGGCGAGGAAACAACGATGAGTCTAGAGGGACTCAACTACTCAAAACAAAGCATCGATTAGCATGGAGGTGGACTCGAAGGAGTACCATAGTACCCCAGAGTCGGATCTACCGATCGTGAAGAAAGGGACGCAAATGCAAGGAGACGAATAGTAGGGCTATAGGCATTGCAACGCGATGGTACCACAAATGTAGGACTTCTTTGGAGTCATCGATCCCTTGCTCTCATGAAGGGAGAGCGTTTGGTCGTAAAAGGGGCCGAGGAGGTGGAGAATGCAGAAGTAAACTCCAAGTACTGAGACAAGGTTGAAGGGCAGAGGCCAAGAAGCTTTGTAAGACCGATGTCAACGAGCTTCTCATCAAGATAGTCGAAAGTAGAGGACTTCGGGTCGATGTAAGTGTGCTCGACCAAGAAACAAAGTAGGCAGCATGTGATGTTGTACTTTTGTTACTCAGAGGAGTAGGCGACAGAGATGATGGAGAAGACAACTAAAACTATTAGAGACTTACTCCAAGTTGAGGTGAAAACTTTTTATATTGTAGTAGTTCAATTACATTGAGAAGGTGAATAACAGTAGCTAACTTAACGCAAGGAGTGCAAATAGTTCGAGTGCTTCGGAAGCGTGAGCAAAAAGCAAGCGAATGCTAGTAACCAGCTCGATGCATGGAGTCCTTGAGGAAGCGTGCGAAGTCAAGGAACCTTTGTCTTGTCATCTCTTAAGTGAATTGGTGAAATCGAATACTCCAATTCTCTTATTTATTTAGCAGAGGAGCTCTGCACAGGTTCAAAGACTCTTCAAAGAAACCTAATGGAAAATAATAGTTGTCAAATCCTTACTAACGGTGATTGGTGCTATTGAGAGCAAACTGTCCGCTTCATTTCCCAACAAAATGCCAATCGAAAACGAAAGTGATACGAACCTAGTTAGAAGTGACAACTAAGTTGAATAATCGAAGGGCAAATTTTGCGGAGGAAGGACCTCAAAAACTTCAAAGTCTACGAGGCGATGCTCATTAAAGTTTCAACAGGCATCTACCTATTTCAAGCAGCATGAGGCATTTGAGAGACTGACACATAATAAGGAAGGCCTTTTCCTTCATCTGAAAGATCCGCAAGAACTAACAAGGATCAGCACAACTCAGTCGACCCCACACCAAAGCGAGAGTCATTAGCGAGTTGAAGCAGCATGGCAAATCAAAGTTCGACTACGCAACAACAGCGACGAAGAGCAGCTAGGAGCTAAGAGGCGTGTTACAACTGGAGGAGAAGATTGAAGATTCAGCAAAGACGAGAAGATGCATTGTCTGCAAAGGCTTCGACGAGGATGTCGAATGAATAAGTGGGGGAGAATGTCATGGACAAAGTTGTAAACAGGGTGTTTGATGTAATGCTCATTTATATCCGTGTCTTTCGGTTTTGTTCATACTTTGCATAGCATGTAGAGGGCTGACAGTAGGCTTAGTAGCTTCATTTTGGTTGGCTTTAGTAGCCGCTTTAGGCTTGTAAACGAAGGTTGTGTCATGTGAGCACTTGTGAGTATGTCGGTCTATAGTGGATCATTTTGGACCCTCTGTTGTGCGACTGTTCAGAGCTTGTGAAGTCTATGTTTGTAATTTGCATTGGCCATAAAGTGTTTACTGAAATGGTTGCTTGTGGATCCCAAGTGAAACACTTTCTTTAAACCGTTTTATCTTTTGTAAGTCTTAAGGGACCATATAAGGTTTCGGGGAGATTGACCTATGCAGACAGACATGCAAGGGTGTCATACGACTTAGGCAAAACCAGTTAAGTTTGTGATAGCACGTTCAATTGTTTGGCTGGTCACCGTCAATATATTAGAAAATTTATCTTAGACAGAAATCAGGAATTATGTTTTCCAATGAGCAACAATTTGTTGAAAGAAGAACGGTAAAAGAGAGACAACATTCTATCTGATGCAGTCTTTAGTTTCAGATGTTGTATAGCTTAATCATTATGCTAATTGTCTAGATTTTGTATCCATTCAAGTGCAGGTGGTTGTCAGGAAGGGAGTTGAAAGAAATTGCTCTTTTCGGTTGTCCATCTCTCGACAGAAAAACAGTGTTTGCAGCCAAAAGACTACGTTCTTTCTTCAGCATTCAAGAAGATATTGTAAGTTGGCTTCATACTGAAGTTATGGTCGAAATTGAAAGACCAAATGTTATGCCAAATTTGACGTTTTCTCAATTCTACAGATATGTCGAGGTTGCCAGATGAGAACCTCCTGCAAATTTATGAATCAAAGAGTAAACAGGATGGAGAAGGTGATTCTGTCAGATAGCATGAGAATTCTTGCGTTATTTGCACTTGATGCAGTTCCAACACAGCTACATATCCCCTATGACTTGAAATCTTCCGTCTGCAAATTGCTGAAGGAGGTAGTCAGTCTTAGTGCTTGACATACGAAGGCGAGAAGTAGTGTCCAGTGTTGTTACCGCAAATTTTAACTGTCATTGCCATGCTAGCCTCAAGACACAACATCAACAATCTGAGTGAAAGACAATGCATTTGGCTTATAGGAGGGCAAAGGTTTTGGTCATTTTAAAATGCTACAATTGTCTTTTTCATGTTTATTCTGCAAGAATGTGTTTTGTAGGAATTGTTAGTATTTAATTAGGTGAAATGCTCAATTATAAATAAATATAAGTGATAAGATTGCATACATGCATCAACATTTAGATTTGCAAGTGGCTGTCATGCATTGGTTACAACAATCAATGAAAATGTTCCGTACACAAGCAAAATAATAATAATAACATATACTTTATGCTTCGGTTAAAAATAATCACATATACAATACAGGCATTAACCAAAATGTCACTTTGATGAACAACATTTTCACATAACCCTATTTCTATTTCATGTCCACCAAATTACTGGTGCACATGTTTTTGGTATCCACAAAGGACGCAATATATTACTGTAGCATCAACTCTGGCCCCTTAAGTTGTGCGCATCAAATCCATTCTTCACAACCAAGCAATTGCGGTGTAGGTGAGATCTCAAAGCACACTTACATGGAAAAACCAAGGAAGAACAAATGCTATCACCAAACACACGATCAAAAAATTACAGAACGGTTGATTCCCCCACCACCAGCTTGTCTCAGAACTGGCATCACCGCCCCTTCTCAATGTTCTCCTCTCGTGCCATCTCTCCATGAAACTGATGTCCTCTTCGCCGTTGATGTTTTTCGCATTGACACCACAAATTTCGCAGCTCCTGTATTAGGAGGTACAGATATCATGATATCACTCAAGTTCACTTAGTACTTGATCAAAACCTTGAAGCACATAAAAGGACTAAATCTTGGAGAGACATATCCTCTCCAAAGCAACCGTATAAATCTTGTTATTGGTACTGGGACATGACTAAAGAAGATCAGCATAGACCGTAAGGTTAACTAGCAGCGGGGAGGCCTGAATCTTGGTTGATGGGTAGAGTGCCTCTTTCTTCTTCTTTACACCGTCCAAAGTGAAGAAACAGTATAGGGAAACTTAATTCTATGGTTTAAACAAGGATAATAGGAAAGGACTGACAGGACCAATATAGTTTTATGGGATAAATGTCTTTGTATGACAGCAAACATATACTAATATGCATGACGCTAAGGATCATAAGAGAGATCTAGCAAAAGTGTTGGATATAAAGGAAAACATTCGGGGCCAAGTATGAAAATTTTCTTCTTCAGTTCTCCAAGTTCATGTGGAAGCTTCTGTCCATTGTAAGAATAGGCAGTCAGCTTGCACGAGCACATGATAAGGCCTAGCAACTGTTATATAATTTTTTTTTCTTTAAAGCTACAGATTACTCCAATGATCATACAAAAAATTTTCCTATCTATCTTAACTATATCATTCATCTTTATAGTATTACTAATAATATATTTCATATAATCGATCATAGTACTACTTTAAAACATTTAGTTTCTAAGATTTGTATCTTTAACTCAAGTTTATTGTTAGTCTCATCTAAAATTTCATCAATTCAAATTAGTCAAAATGTAGTATTTTCAAAATAATCATAAGTACCTAAATTTACAACCAAGGTTCGTCATCTCTGAAATTGTTAAAAAAGCAGTGTCCATTCCAGCAAAAAATTATTGAAACACAAAGGACAAGCACCAGCCAATCATCTATTAATTCAAATACATATTCTATCCTCTATTAATGACCACATGTACTTGTTCTCTTCATCCAATTGCCAAACCAACAAAAATAAAGCACATTTGAATAAGCAGGTACTACTTACTTGTAAAAAGACACATGTGGTGTCTTTACGAGCTGGAAACTTGCATGTGGACATAGAGATTGTAAATGTAAGTCAATGATTGATACAATTATTGCAATGAACTTGGAATATATCAGACACTCCAATTAAACTGAGGGGAATATCACACCAAGTGATGATTTTTTTGGGGGGGTGGGGGAGTTACTGCTTCCCAACAGCTATCATTCCAATTAAACCGAGGGGAACATCACGCCAATTAACTCTAAATTGCAGTTACTGCTTCCCAACAGCTATCATCTACATAGTGGCAGATCCTTGCCAAGAAGCTTGAGTTGGTAGGAACAACTTTAGGGCTAGAAATTTAAGCCAACTTATCGCAGGAGTACAATCTGCTCCTCTGATTCCAATCCACTGCAGAGGCTTGGCACCTTAATGCGGATTGAATGTGGAACGAGCCAAACATGGCATCAAGAGCCCATGGGCAAAGAGCAATTCCCTCAACTTAGTTCACAGTCACAGTGCGCATACTTTATTCCCTGGAGACCAAAGATATCATTATGGAGCATTTGCATTTTTTTTTTGTTTTGTCTCAAATCGTCAAGTTGAGAATTACACATGTTTTGAAGAAGGCTAACATTGACTGCAGCTGATGGGCCTGCAAACTTTATCTAACCCATAACTTAAGCTATTTATCCTTAAATATATATCTATTCTTAGGAAAAAGAAATGCTAACCGATGATGCCCTGAAAACTCAAACTGTATAATTAAGATATTGCAGCTGATACCAACATATCTAAGTGAAGGACAGGAAGGACAGAGAGGTGATGCATTCGAAGATAGGGAGGGTGACATGAAAAGCATGGGAGTACATGTATCTTTGTTTGGAGACAAAAGAAGGTGAGCACACTAGGAATGAATAAACTTTAGGATACGCAAACAAGTTGTCTCAGGTCTACAAATGGTTTTACCAGCATATCCCATAAAAAAGTTGCACATCTGATGAACAAAACATTTCATCTGATCTATTTTCTTTAAGACTGCAACTGCAATTTTGTACTTTGGTGTTCTTGTTTAAACCATAAAGCAATAATGTCGGCAATCATGTTCTTAGGACAACTTCTACCTATTCAAGCGACTGTCATCGATCGGAACAGTAAAAAGGTGAAACTTTGATGGTCATGCCATTATTATATAAGATTCCATCAATTTGCTAAATCGTGTGACCTAGTGAAATCATTTCAGTTCATTTCATATGGAATTTAATCGACGCAGAACTCAATAGCTATTTCCTTTGTAGCATTTCCACAAACGGTTTGACTTCAAAGAAGAGGGTATGACATGCCACGAGAGATCAAATAAAGGGTTGGCTATTAGCATTTCTACAAACGGTTTGACTTCAAAGTAGAGAAGGGCCATATGACATCGCACGAGAGATCAGATAAAGGGTACCTGTTGCCTTTTACGCGAAACCAGGCCTCGGCGCAGGGCCGATGCGCGCTGCCGAGCTCCCCTTTGCAGGCGCACCCCAGCTGGATCAACTCCGACGCCTCCGATCCTCCAACGCAGGAGCCCAAATGGCAAATCCGACACAGTTTCTCACTCTCACCCATCTTAACTCCGCCGACGCCGGCCTCCAAGTCCCTCTCCTCTCGCCACTCGGCGCCGGCCAGGCGGTCAGAGGGTGCGGGCTCCGCCGACCGCACAGCGATCGCCACCGCCTCACCGCCGGGCATCACGACGACGCCCCGAATCCGAGAAGGAAGAAGGGATTTGGATAGAGATGGCGGCGTGGGTTTTGCTGCCCGAGGGTCGTGTTGAGTGTTATCGGAGAGCGAAGGGAAACGTGGGGGGGAGGGGGGGGGCATCCGTAGTCGTGCGCTGTAACGCGCGAGCGCGGCGGAAACGGAGAAAGGCGGCGGGTGGGGAAGCGGACAAGCGCCGATATATGCAAGTATTGGTCAACTCAATTCCATGGGCGAAGTCAACAGAGTTTTGGGTCTAAGTAGATGTAGTTTTTAGCACGTAATGCAAAGACTAATGGTTGATGGTGACAAAGGAAAGGCACAATCTAATTAAATATTATGGTGGCTACCGTTGTTTTAATCGAAGAAAAATTAGGTTATTTGCAATTGGATCTTTACCATCTTTCTTGACAAGTTCAACAGTTTTTTTTTTTTTTAGCCACAAAGGAACAAATAATAATAATAATAATAATAATAATAATAATAATAATAATAATAATAATAATAATAAGCTGTATTACTTAATCATTCAAAATATAGTTTAGTTTCTATATATATATATATATATATATATATATATATATATATATTTATATTGTGATGGTAGGAGCCTTCTTGGTTGCACACACATGTTCCATCTTAATCACCTTTTTTAAGGATTTACAAAGATCCAAAATGTCGGTTACTATAGAACGATACCAAGAATTAATATATTATATCACTGATAATGAATGTATAATTATGTCATATTTTATGAATATGAATCTTGACCAATTTTAGTATAGAGCTAGGATATCATCGGGACGTGACCCGACACATTTCATCGTCAAGGTGTCCTAAATTATAAACAGTGAGCTAATAGGTCATCAGAAACAGTCTATCATATTGATGCTCAAATGTGGTGTAAGTAGGTAAGAGTTCTCTCGGGACTCATGGAAGTAAAGAAGTTTATCAACGAATAGAGGTGTCGATTAGTAACTTGGATTATATAAATATTTTCAAAAAAGAGATTAACACTATGATCAAATCAGAAGAAACATAAATATTATTTGCTTATAAAAGACTAGGTGGATAGAAAAAATATAAAGAAATTGATAGTATTGGATATAAAATTTGGTATAATAGAAAAGATAAATATGGAATCTTAAAAACAATGTTGTAGATATAAAAATGTTTGAGATAGAATTATAGTTCTAAAATTTATCAAAGGACAAGATGTATATGTTTTGAATATTATTGGTGCTTATGCCCCTCAAAATATATTAGATGATTAAACCAAAAGAACATTTTGAGAATATCTGAATGATATCATTCGAGGAATATCTATTACTAAAAAACTAATAATGGAAAGAGATTTGAATAGTCATATAGGAAAAATATATGATGAATATAAATGAATGCATGGATGGCTTTTGTTATAGGGAGAGAAATAAATATGGTAGTATGATTTTAGATTTTACAACTTTATGATCATATAATTATAAATATTTATTTTAAGAAGAGATATTAATATTTTGTTACTTATAAAAGTGGTTACAATTATAGTTAGAGAGACTTTTTTCTCATTAGAAAGGTAGATAAAATTATTTATATAAATTATAAAATTTTATCTGAATGAAAGTTTGATGAATCAACATAGATTGATGGTATTAGACATTTGTTATAGAAAATGAAATAAGAAAAAGATAACAAAAAATTTTTACTAGGATGGTGAAATTTTTAAGAATATGATGGAAAGATAAGTGATTTGAAAGTTAAACAGAAAGAATGTTAATATTATATAGACGATGATAACTAACAAAATCAGGAGCTTAACAAAATTTTTTTTTTTTATGAGACTAAAAGTAAATGTATGACTTGTAAGAGAGAGTTGATACTAATGCAAGAAAATTCAAGAAGTAATTTTTATTAAAAAAATTATATTTTAAATATTAATAAAATTATAAAAATAAGAAAAACCTTAAAAGATATACAAAATATAAAAAGAAGCTAAAAAAGTGATTACCATAATAAGATATAAAGCTTATGATAATTTTTATAATAGATACCAAAGATGATGAAAAAGATATATATCGAATTACTAAGGATTTAGGTAACATTAGATGTATTAAAGATAGAGATCAAAGAATACTTGTTAATGATAATAAAATTTTAAAATTATTTTTATAAATTATCTAATAAAGATTTCACTTAGGAATTAACTTTAATGATAAATAATAGCGATATATATAATAATCATATATTTATTCGTAAAATTAGAGCTAGTGAAGTAAAAGACGTCTTAAATAAGATGAAAATAACCAAGAGTATGAAACTTGATGATATCCCTATCGAGGTCTAGAAAAGTTTAAGGGACAAGGGAGTAGCTTGGTTAACTAAATTATTCAATAAAATGATGAGATTTAGAATCATGCCAGATAAATGAAGAAAAAGTTTTTTAGTGATGAAACTTTGGGAAAGATTTATTGAAATTAGGATAATGTTTGGAATAAATATATCTAAAAATTAATTTAATTTTATGCCTATTAATTATAGAAGTTATTCATTTGTTAAAATAAATAATAAAAAATATTATAAGAAAAAAGATTTGTATATAATTTTTATTGATCTAGAGAAAGTCTATAATAGAGTTCTTATATATTCATTATGGTGGGTTTTAGAAAATAAAAATGTATCTACTAATTATATTAATGTTATTAACGATATGTATAATAATATAGATAATAGCGTTATAATTATAGAAAGTATGCCAAGTGAGTTTTCGATTGTCATAATATTATACTAAGGATCCGCATTAAGTCTCTTCATTTTTATATTAATAATGAATGAAGTTACTCATCACTTACATAATGATCTCTCTGGTGTATATTATTTGATGATAATATTATTGAATCTCGTATTTTGATGACGAAACCACTTGATATGTGTTTTTGATTTAATCTACGTTTTGAGTGACATAGGATGCTTCAATTAGGATGAGACAATTAAAATAGAAAAATCATGTTGGGCCGGAGGAACATGTCAGAAGATTGGACGTTGGGCTAGTGGATCGGTCGACGTATCGACAGAAGGCTTCGGGCCGTGGATTCGAGCATCGTGCCAAGAAGAGCGGAGATTGTGCCAAGGATATCGGAGTTGCGGAGTCAACTGGCCGATTGGGCAATAGGCCGCAAGAGAGGACGATGCGCTGAAGAATCGGACGAAGCGTTGAGGGACCAATGACATGCCAGACAACTTGATTAATTGCTTAGGATTAATTATCTCGATCGAAGTTTTGTTTTACATATGCAGGATTAACTATGATAGCTTGAAGACATAAAGCAAGTCTACTAGAGTCAAGTTCGATGGGTGTTCAAGAGTCCGCTGAGAGTCCGAAGATTCATCGGAAGTGCTGTTGGAACTAACCGAGAAGAAATCGGGGACTTACCGAAGTTTTCGGAAGTCCGCCAGAGAAATCATCGGAGGTTCGTGGAGATCACCGAGAAGGTTCAGCTACTTGCCAAAGACTCACTGAACTCGCCACAAGACCGGGAGCCTGCTGGGAGTCCGCCGGAAGAAATCCGAGGGTGTATCGGAAGTTCACCGGAAGTTCATCGGAAAGCTCGCCAGAAGGAAACTCGACATTGTCAGTTAAAAACCTGCTTAGGACTATGTCTTAACTTCATAGTTTGCAAGTAATTAGGGTTAGGATTAAGAGTCAATCGTATAACCTGGTTAGGGGCCAATTGGGCCCAAATATGAACTGGTTTGGGCCAAATTTGGAGCCCAACCAGTGACCTG
>CM017197.1:38246455-38311455 GCA_004837865.1 Musa balbisiana
AGTACCGCCCATTTATGGCAGTAGTACCGCCCATTTATGGCAGTAGTACCGCCCATTTATGGCAGTAGTACCGCCCATTTATGGCAGTAGTACCGCCCATTTATGGCAGTAGTACCGCCCATTTATGGCAGTAGTACCGCCCATTTATGGCAGTAGTACCGCCCATTTATGGCAGTAGTACCGCCCATTTATGGCAGTAGTACCGCCCATTTATGGCAGTAGTACCGCCCATTTATGGCAGTAGTACCGCCCATTTATGGCAGTAGTACCGCCCATTTATGGCAGTAGTACCGCCCATTTATGGCAGTAGTACCGCCCATTTATGGCAGTAGTACCGCCCATTTATGGCAGTAGTACCGCCCATTTATGGCAGTAGTACCGCCCATTTATGGCAGTAGTACCGCCCATTTATGGCAGTAGTACCGCCCATTTATGGCAGTAGTACCGCCCATTTATGGCAGTAGTACCGCCCATTTATGGCAGTAGTACCGCCCATTTATGGCAGTAGTACCGCCCATTTATGGCAGTAGTACCGCCCATTTATGGCAGTAGTACCGCCCATTTATGGCAGTAGTACCGCCCATTTATGGCAGTAGTACCGCCCATTTATGGCAGTAGTACCGCCCATTTATGGCAGTAGTACCGCCCATTTATGGCAGTAGTACCGCCCATTTATGGCAGTAGTACCGCCCATTTATATCTTGAAATTTATAACATGAAATCCTTTATGAATTAAGATTTATTACTTTTTATTCTCTAACATTTTAAGAAAATTTTCAATATGAATCATAAGAGTTCTTACGCATGAATTGAAATCTTTTTTATGAATCTCGGATTTTGATGATGAAGTCCATTGTCATTTGTTATCTAATCCATATGTTGAGATAAGTGTGCAAGATTAACTACGATGAAAGTAAGACTTGCAGTAGGAGTTGCGCCGAAGTCAAGACTATGATCACGTGGGGGTTCGAGAGTTCGACGGAAGTCCGGACGGTCATTGGAGATTCTACGGGAACAAATCCGAGAAGTCCAGGAGCTTGCCAAAGAAGCTCATCGGAACTCACCAAGTGGATCGTCGCAAGTCCAGGAGTTTGCGAAAGTCCGCTGGAGCATCGCCGAGGGTTCGTCGGATGATCGCCGGAAGCTCGACGGAAGAAGCGATTGACGCACCGGAGCAAGTTGCAGTAAATGTCTTGAAAAATATCATAGTTAGCATGATGATTAAGTTAGAAATGGGAGGTGATCCCATTAAATTAATCTTGGGGCAATTGGGCCCTTGACAGACCCAAATTGGGCCGAATGGATCAACCCACTCGGACCCAGATTTCCTTGCCGGTGGTGGCATTGCGTGGGTCGGCGGTAGCACCGCCTAGGAGCTGAGTCTCTGAGTGACGCTGGGTGATGGTCTGCCCCTGTTAGGTGGTGGGACCACTTGGGCTCAGTCTCCGAGTGAGACTGAGCGGTAGTACCGCCCCTTTCAGGCGGTGGTACCGCCCGAGCTCGGTCTCCGAGCTCTGTTAGGCAGTAGTACCGCCCATTTATGGCAGTAGTACCGCTAGGACCCCGAAAATATGGGAAATGACGTTTTTGAGCTCCAAATTCAAATCAATTTGGGGCCTATATAAACCCCACTCTTTCATGCATGAAAGGGCACTGAAACTTAGCATTTATTCTGAGATTTTGAGAGCTTAAAAGTGTTGTAAAAGGCTAGAAGTTCTTCTCCCTCTTTTCTTTGAAGTTTTGATCATTCAAGAGAGGAGTGAAAAATCTGTAAGGGTTATCACCTAAGCCCGTCAAAAGGAGTGAAACTGTAAAAGGGTGGTTGGCCTTCGCCTACTGAAGGAAGGCCTCTAGTGGATGTCGGTGACCTCATTGGAGGAGGAAGCCAAAAGTGGATGTAGGTCAAGATTGACCAAACCACTCTAAATCTCGGTTTGCATTTATATTTTGTTCTCTATCTTAACTGCAACTACGTCCATAGCTTTACTTTAACTGCACTTTGCTTGATTTTAAGTTAAAGCAATTTCCGAATCGACTTTCATACCGAAATCGTTCTTATCGTACGAACGTCGTTTTAAATCGTCGAAAGTTTTCCATTGCACTAATTCACCCCCCCCCACCCCTCTTAGTGCTCTTGATCCTAACAATTGGTATCATAGCGGGGTTAACTCTCAATCGGATTAAAACCCAAGAGAGATGGCATATGTCGAAAATCAACAGGGCCACTCTATTACACGTCCACCCATGTTCAATGGGGCGGACTACACCTATTGGAAGACCCGAATGAGGATCTTCCTTATTTCAATGGATTTTGAACTTTGGAATCTTGTCGAAAATGGATTTTCGAAGTCTTTTCTTCCAATGATCGATTGGAATGAATTGGAGAAGAAGACTTTCGCTCTTAATGCAAAGGCTATGAATGCCTTATTTTGTGCGCTTGATAAAAATGAGTTCAATCGTGTTTCGATTTGTAAACCGTATTTAATATTTGGCATACACTCGAAGTGACTCACGAAGGCACAAGTAGAGTGAAAGAGTCAAAAATCAATCTTTTGATACATTCTTTTGAACTTTTCCGAATGAAACCGAGCGAGACTACTGGCGATATGTACACCCATTTCACGGATGTCGTCAATGGTCTAAAAGGACTCGGCAAAAGTTTTTCGGATTTTGAGCTCGTAAATAAGATTCTAAGATCCCTTCCTAAGAGTTGGGACCCTAAAGTCACTGCTATTCAAGAGGCTAAAGATCTAAATAACTTCCCTCTTGAAGAATTAATCGGGTCATTAATGACCTACGAAATGACTTGCAAAGCTCATGAAGAGCAAGAAGACATCATTCCAAAGAACAGGAAGGATATGACACTTAGAACTTTCGAAGACCACTTGAGAGAAAACTCAAGTGATGAAGACTGTGACGATGACTTGGCACTTCTAACAAGGAAATTCAAAAATTTCATTAAAAGAAACAAGTTTAAAAATGACTCAAAAAATAAATTTAAACCCAAAAAGGACCAAGTTATTTGCTACGAATGCAAGAAGCCGGGACACTACAAAAGTGATTGTCCCCAAGCCAAGAAGAGAACACTAAAGAAGAAGGCGCTCAAAGCCGGGACACTAAAAAAGGAGCATGATAGTCTTACTTGTAATTTCGATAAATTAGAAATTGAATATCATGATAGTTTAGCTCCATGCCATGATTTAAAAACTCTCCAAAAGGAGAATTTGCTACTTAAGGACACCTTGAAGAAATTTGAGGTTGGTAGCAAGTCTTTGAATATGATCCTTACAAATAAGGGTCATGTTCCTAAAAGAAGTGGAATCGGATTTGTGAGAAGTCCTCACCAAAATCCAACCACCTTCATTAAAGACCCTATCTTATATGTTCGGCACCAAAGCAAATGCAACTTTTGTTGCAAACATGGACATAGAACTTATCATTGTCCATTCAAGAAAGTTAGTCCGAATAAATTAATTTGGGTTTCTAAAGGAACCACGATAAATTCTATGCAACATGATAAACAATTTAGATCAGTGTTTGAGGCACCCAAAAGTAAATGGGTACCTAAAAATCATCCTTTCTTGTAGAAACATACATCATCACAAGCTAGGAGCAAGAGATGGTACCTTGATAGTGGATGCTTAAGGCATATGACCGGAGATCCATCTCAATTCTCTAAGCTCACTAGCATAGACGAAGGCTATGTCACCTTCGGAGATAACAACAAGGGTAAAATCATTGGCAAAGGAACCATAGGTAACAAATCCAACTTTTTTATTGAAGATGTTTTGTTAGTTGATGGTTTAAAACATAACTTCTTGAGCATTAGTTAATTGTGTGATAAAGGATATATTGTCGAATTTGAATCTAATGCTTGCATCATTGAAAAACCACACAAAACACATTTATGATTGTAATAAAACAAAATAACGTATACACCATTAACATCAATGATCTTTGCAATGAAATGTGTTTCTCAGTTTTGAATGAGGATGCTTGGCTTTGGCATAGGAGATTAGGTCATGCTAGCATGAAACTAATCACTCAAATATCATCCAAAGAACTTGTAAGAGGAATTCCTCATATCAAGTTCATCAAAGATAATGTGTGTGATGCTTATCAATTAAGAAAACAAATTAAGGGTAGCTTCAAATCTAAGAATCAAATAAGCACCTCTAGGCCCTTACAATTGATCGATATGGACTTGTTTGGACCTATTTCTACATCAAGTCTAGGAGATAGCAAATACGCCTTCGTCATTGTAGATGACTATAGTAGATACATATGAACTTATTTCTTAAAATACAAAAATGAATGCTTTAGATATTTTACCAAGTTTTGCAAACTTGTCCAAAATGAAAAGGGTTCTATGATTTCGTTAATTAGAAGTGATCAAGGTGGTGAATTTCAAAATCGTGATTTTCAAGAATTTTTTGAATTTAATGGATACAATCATAACTTGTCTACTCCAAGAAATCCTCAACAAAATGGAGTATTAGAAAGAAAAAATAGAAATTTACAAGAAATGGCAAGAACCATGTTGAATGAACATAGCTTACCCAAATATTTTTGGGCCGAAGCCGTAAACACTACATGCTATATTTTGAATAGAGTTCTAGTAAGACCCTTACTCACCAAAACTCCCTATGAGTTGTGGAACAACAAAAAACCCAATGTTTTATATTTTAAAGTTTTTGGGTGTAAGTGTTTTTTCTTGAATGAAAAAGATGCCTTAGGAAAATTTGATGCTAAATCCGATGAAGGAATTTTCCTTGGTTATTCTTCCGTTTCTAAAGCTTTTCGTATCTTCAATAAAAGAACTTTAATTATAGAAGAATCCATTCATGATGTTTTTAATGAGATTTTCGAAATCAAGAAAAATGATTTTGATGATGATGTTAATTTTGATTCTTTGAATTTAAATGAAACCCCTTCTCCAACTAGCAACTTGGATGCATCTACTTCTGAAACATCCTTACCCAAGGATTGGAAATATGTAGATGCTCATCCTAAGGAGTTAATCCTAGGAGACACATCTAAGGGGGTTCAAACATGTTCTTCTCTTAAAGAATTTTGTGTCAACGCCGCTTTTCTCTCCCAAATTGAACCTAAATGTATTGACGAAGCCATGAAAGATGATTCATGGATTATCGCAATACAAGATGAGTTAAATCAATTTGAGAGAAATGAGGTGTGGAAGCTTGTTCCTAGGCCAAATGACCATTTAGTATTGGTACTAAATGGGTCTTTGGAAACAAGCAAGATGAATATGGTATCGTGGTCAGAAACAAGGCTAGATTAGTAGCCAAATATTTCAACCAAGAAGAAGGTATCGATTACGAAGAAACCTTCGCTCCTGTGGCTAGATTAGAAGCCATAAGGATGCTCCTTGCCTATGCTAGTAATAATAATTTTAAGTTATTTCAAATGGATGTTAAAAACACTTTTCTTAATGGCTTTATTTCCGAAGAAGTTTATGTTGAACAACATCCCGGATTTGAAAATAATAGCCTCACTAATCATGTGTTTAAATTAACTAAAGCTCTCTATGGTTTAAAACAAGCCCCAAGGGCTTGGTATGAGAGACTTAGTTCTTTTCTTATTAAAAATAATTTCACAAAAGGCAAGGTTGATACTACATTGTTTATCAAGAATTTTAAAATAATTTTCTCATTGTTCAGATTTATGTTGATGATATTATCTTTGGTTCTACAAACGAATCTCTTTGTGAATCTTTTGCTAAAACCATGAGTCTTGAATTTGAAATGAGTTTGATGGGAGAATTAACTTTTTTCTTAGGCTTACAAATTAAGCAACTAAGAAATGACATTTTTATTAGTCAAACTAAATATGCTTTAGATTTGAATAAAGATATTTAATATGGAAAGCTCAAAAGCTATTATCACTCCTATGAGCACATCCACTAAGTTAGAAGTTGATGAAAGTGGAGAAAGCTTCGATCAAAAAACTTATAGGGGTATTATAGGAAGTTTACTTTACCTCACTGCAACTAGACTAGATATCATGTTCAGTTTAGGACTTTATGCTAGGTTTCAATCAAACCCTAAGATATCTCATCTCAAAGCGGTTAAAAGAATACTTAGATATCTTAAAGGTACCACAAATCTAGGATTATGGTATCTGAAAACCGAGAAGTTTGAGTTAATTGCTTATGCTGATGCAGATTTTGCTGGATGTATATTAGATAGAAAAAGCACATCAGGAATATGTCAATTTTTGGGACATGCTCTTGTTTCCTGGTCATCTAAGAA
Source organism: Musa balbisiana (assembly GCA_004837865.1). Taxonomy (NCBI): domain Eukaryota; kingdom Viridiplantae; phylum Streptophyta; class Magnoliopsida; order Zingiberales; family Musaceae; genus Musa; species Musa balbisiana. The sequence goes on from CM017197.1 coordinate 38,252,728, forward strand.
ACAAAACTCGGTTGCACTATCAACAACCGAAGCTGAGTATATTGCAGCTAGTGCATGCTGTGCACAAGTTGTGTGGATGAAAAACACCTTAGAAGATTATAAAGTTCATCTTAAAAATATTCCCATTAAATGTGATAACACAAGTGCTATATGTTTAACAAAGAATCCCATTCAACACTCAAGAATAAAACATATTGATATTAGACATCACTTTATACGAGATCATGTCACTAATCATGATGTAGTTATAGAGTTCATTGATACTAAACATCAACTAGTTGATATTTTTATAAAGCCTTTAAGTGAAGAACAATTTAATTTCATTAGAAGAGAATTAGGAATGTTAATGTGTCCGAATGCTTGAACTCATTAAATTTATTTTTCGGACTTTCTTGATTCAATAATCAAATCACTTAATTACTATGATGATTTTACATGATTACATGCCTTAATAATATGTTGGAAATTATGTGTTTTGGATATAAAAATTTCCATGATAATAAGCATGTTTTATCTTCATGATTGTATTGGAAAATCTATAGTAAAACCTTGTCCGAATGCATAAAAGTGTTAAATTTTATTTTCGGATTTTCTTGATACCTTATTCTCTTCCGAACTTAATGTATCTTTCATTAGCATATGTCATATCGAGTTTGATTCATATCATTGATTTTTGACATATGGAATCAATTAGCAAATGCATCTTTTATAGGCTTATAATGTGAAAAATATTTTCAGGAAATGGATTTGATAAAATGATTCCTTCTTATAATTTCCTTCTTGAAAAAGGAAGATTTTTTACTTGCAAGGATATTGATTCACATACATATCTTGTTCCTTGTAAAAATGAAGCGTGGTTTAATCTTTTCTTGAGATGTTTGTATAATTGGTATCCTATCACTCATTGTTGAAAAATGACATGAACCTAGTTATGACATGAATCATTACCGCACTTATGTTTAAAATTTGTTTATATCGTTCTCCTTTTTGTTGATGACAAAGGGGGAGAAATATATGAATTGATGCTATGAGTGCCATATTTGAATTTGAATTAAAGAAGCTTGCATCGAAATATATGGTAAATTGATGATAGAAATGCTATGATTGCTAAACACTTGAAATATTTGCATTATGTTAAGATATCAAGAACTTACATCGCAATTTTACATGTTGATATCTTACCATATGATGAATTGCTACCATTATTATCATTCACATTTGAAATGTAAAACTTGAAAATGAATGTCAAGCCTTGATATCATTTTCAGAGAGATACATCATGATAGGAATCATGATGGAAGTATTGATAAGGTTAAACAATCTTAACTTATCAATATGTCTCTTGAATTCAAAGGCTTTGAATTCAAGAATGACTTATCATGAGTATGGCATATAGATAGGGGAAGTTAAAGTTAACTCCGTTATCAATTGATTGTCATCATCAAAAAGGGGGAGATTATTAATCTCGAATTTTGATGATGAACTCAATTGTCATTTATTATCTAATCCATATGTTGAGATAAGTGTGCAGGATTAACTACGATGAAAGTAAGACATGCAGCAGGAGTTGCGCCGAAGTATAGACTATGATCACGTTGGGGGTTCGAGAGTTCGACGGAAGTCCGGACGGTCATCGGAGGTTCTACGGGAACAAATCTGAGAAGTCCAGGAGCTTGCCAAAGAAGCTCATCGGAACTCGCCAAGTGGATCGACGCAAGTCCAGGAGTTTGCCGGAAGTCCGCCGGAGCATCGCCGAGGGTTCGTCGGATGATCGCCGGAAGTTCGCCGGAAGCTCGACGGAAGAAGCGATTGACGCACCGGAGCAAGTTGCAGTAAATGTCTTGAAAAATATCGTAGTTAGCATGATAATTAAGTTAGAAATGGGAGGTGATTCCATTAACTTAATCTTGGGGCAATTGGGCCCTTGACAGACCTAAATTGGGACGAATGGATCAGCCCATTTAGACTCAGATTTCCTGGCCGACGGTGGCACCGCCTGGGTCGGTGGTAGCACCGCCGAGGAGCTGAGTCTCCGAGTGAGGCTGGGCAATGGTACCGCCCCTGTTAGGCGGTGGCACCGCTTGGGCTCAATCTCCGAGTGAGACTGAGCGGTAGTACCGCCCCTGACAGGCGGTGGTACCGCCCGAGCTCGGTCTCCGAGCTCTATCAGGCGGTAGTACCGCCAGGACCCCGAAAATATGGGAAATGACGTTTTTGAGCTCCAAATTCAAATCAGTTTGGGGCCTATATAAACTCCACCCTTTCATGCATGAAAGGGCACCGAAACTTAGCATTTATTCTGAGATTTTGAGAGCTTAAAAGTGTTGTAAAAGGCTAGAAGTTCTTCTCCCTCTTTTCTTCGAAGTTTTGATCATTCAAGAGAGGAGTGAAAAATCTATAAGGGTTGTCTCCTAAGCCCGTCAAAAGGAGTGAAATTGTAAAAGGGTGGTTGGCCTTCGCCTATTGAAGGAAGGCCTCTAGTGGACGTCGGTGATCTCATCGGAAGTGGAAGCCAAAAGTGGATGTAGGTCAAGATTGACCGAACCACTCTAAATCTCGGTTTGCATTTACATTTTGTTCTCTATCTTAACTATAACTACTTCCATAGCTTTACTTGAACTGCACTTTGCTTGATCTTAAGCTAAAGCAATTTCCGAATCGACTTTCATACCGAAATCGTTCTTATCGTATGAACATCGTTTTAAATCGTCGAAAGTTTTTCGCTGCACTAATTCACCCCCCCGTCTTAGTGCTCTTGATCCTAACATTTTTCTCCTACATTTCCTTTTGTGATTTACTAAAAAGAGTATCTTTTTTTTAAATTCTTGATTTAAAATTTTATTTGAAAATCTCTTATTTGATCTCCTGAGATCTTTCTTTGAATATTTAAAGAGGAGAATTTTCTAAATGAATCATGATTTTGATGATTGAATATTTGATATGCATGAATTGAGATCTTGCTCTCCTACTATTCTTTTGCTATTCACCAAAAAGAAGACTAATTCTAATAAACCATGATATGCTATATGAATTTTATTGTTTTCATGAAGTAATATCTCATCACCAATTTTTTTTATATTCCTTCATGTGATGATATGAATGCATGAAACACTTATGATATGATTTTTATACAATTCCGTATATTCATCTCATCACCTAATTAATTTTTCTTGATATTCCTAATGTGATGAAATGAAATTATGTATGAAATACAAATGGGGAGAAATTTTGATCATGGTAGGATGCAATTTGACAAATTAATACCATCATGATTTGAAACATTTATGATTTGAAATTGTACATGCAATTGCTTTTTATTGTGATGATATATAATGTGTATCATGAATTCTCTAAACGATGAATGCTTGGTATCATTATCAAAATATTGATAAATGCTATGATTTGTTACTAAAATAATGTATCATGTGTGATATGCCCATAGTGATTAATTCATTTGTATAATGCATGAAGTAAGGATACAAATGTAAAGTTTTGAAATTGTGCATATTTTAATTTGAAAACATAATGATGCACAAATAAGATTGATACTTACCTTTGTCATGATTTAGAAATTGATGTAAAGGGTCTTCCTTTCTTTTTGCCGACTAAGGGGGAGAAAGAGTTGCTAATGTGCTATCTTGAATTGATGTAAAGGGTCATCTCAAAGAAAAATTAGCTAGCTTGCACAAGTCAAGAAAATGTAAAAACTTGCTTACTTTCTTGCACATCTAAAGAGAAGATGCAAATGTAACACTTGCCAAATTGTTTGCTTGCCTCATGTAAATGTGGACACAATCACTTCTTGTCTTGTTGTAACAATTACTTTTTAATGCCCCTTGCCTTGATGACTACTAATCCTTGATGTGTTTTACTTGATGAATTATTTGGTGAGCATATGCAGAGTAAGGAATATTAATTGAACATCATTTTCGGATTTTCCTTGAATCTCTTTACGTGACTAGTTTTCGGATTTTCCTTGATCACATTGAAATTAAATGTTTCTATAACATGTTTACTTTGAAAATCTTATGCCTTGGTTTCCATGATGAGCATATTGAAGATTCATACTCTCTTAATGTGTCCGAATGCATGAACTTATTAAGATTATTTTTCGGACTTTCTTGATTCATTCAATTGCTATAATGAGAATTTTACAATATTACATGCCTTAATAACATGTTGGAAATTATGTATTTTGGATACAAAAATTTTCATGATAATAAGCATATTTTATCTTCATGATTGTATTTGAAAATCTATAGCAAAACCTTGTCCGAATGCATGGAAGTGTTAAATTTCATTTTCGGATTTTCTTGATCTTAACAATTGGCATTTTGTTAGGAAACATTGTCCGAAAACATTGTCTCTTGCTAGTTTGGCATTTTGCTAAGAAAGTAAAAATAACACTTCTCAAAAAAGAAGAAAGAGCTTATTATCTTGAACATCACAAGTTTACCTATCTTAAGAAACAAAAATTGTAAAAGTGCTATCTTGCCTATCTCAAGAAGCAAAACTTGCAACTTGCACATTGCAATAGGAAGCAAGAATCATGAGCTTACACAAGAAAGCTATCTTGCACTTGCTTTCGAAATTTTTGCTAGCTTGTATGTAGTAAAACTTGCATATCGTAAAAATTGCTAGCTTGTAGTCTAAAGAGAAGCAAACAATTGCTATCTCAAGAAAAGCAAACATGCTAAACTTGCACATTTTTAATTGCTAGGTTGCATGATGATAAAATTTGATACTATATTTATTATGCAATGATTTGAACTTTTTATCTCTAAACACATAAGAGTTGGAACTTCTCCTTTTTGTTGATGACAATGGGGGTGAAGTATGATGACATGACATGTTATGCATAATTTTATGATGACATGTTGCTTAGAGTTTTGAATCCAAGAGTTTCTATCAATAAGTCATATTGATAGGGGGAGTTTGTTTAAATTCCGGGAGTTAAGGTTAACTCCGTCATCAAGTGATTGTTATCATCAAAAAGGGGGAGATTGTTGAATCTCGTATTTTGATGATGAAACCATTTGATATGTCTTTTTTGATTTAATCTACGTTTTGAGTGACATAGGATACTTCAATCAGGATGAGACAATTAAAGCAGGAAAATTATGTTGGGCCTGAGGAACATGTCAGAAGATTGGACGTTGGGCCAGTAGATCGGTCGACGTATCGACAGAAGGCTTCGGGTCGTAGATTCGGGCATCGGGCCAAGAAGAGCGGAGATTGTGCCAAGGATATCGGAGTTGCGGAGTCAACTGGTTGATTGGGCAATAGGTCGCAAGAGAGGACAATGCGCCGAAGAATCGGACGAAGCGTCGAGGGACCAATGACATGTCGGACAACTTGATTTATTGCTTAGGATTAATTGTCTCGATCGAAGTTTTGTTTTACATGTGCAGGATTAACTACGATAGCTCGAAGACATAAAGCAAGTCTATCGGAGTCAAGTTCGATGGGTGTTCGAGAGTCCGCTGAGAGTTCGAAGATTCGTCGGAAGTGTTGCTGGAACCAATCGAGAAGAAATCGGGGACTTGCTGAAGTTTTCGGAAGTCCGCCGGAAGAAATTCGAGGGTGTATTGGAAGTCCGCTGGAAGTTCGCCGGAAAGCTCGCCGGAAGGAAATTCGACATTGCCGGTTAAAAACCTGCTTAGGACTATGTCTTAACTTCGTAGTTTGTATGTAATTAGGGTTAGGATTAAGAGTTAATCCTATAACTTGGTTAGGGGCCAATTGGGCCCGAATATAAACTGGTTTGGGCCAAATTTGGAGCCCAACCAGTGACCTGTAAGGTCGGGCGGTGGCACCGCCCAGAACGCGAAAGGTTGGGCGGTGGCACCGCCTAGCACCCGAAAGGTCGGGCGGTGGCACCGCTAGTACACGGTCAATGTGACATTGATAGGTGGTAGCACTGCCATCGACAGGCGGTGGCACCGCCAGCTCCGGGAACCCAAAGAAATTCAAATTTTGGAGCCCAAATTTAAATCCTCTTGGGGTCTATAAATACCCCTCAATTCTCAATAGAGAATACACCTTTTGAGAAGTTAGAAATTGAGAAAAAGCTTTAGCCAAGTCCTTAGCAAAGTCTTGTTTTCAATAGCTTAAGTGTTCACCTCCCTCTTTCTCTTTTAAAAATCTGTAAGAGTATGAACCACTTGTAAAAAGGTTGTAAGAGGGGTTTTTGATCCTTCCCCTTCAAAGTGATTTGCTAGTGGAAGTTGGGAGCCTCATTAAAGAAGGCTTCGCAAGTGGATGTAGGTCATTTGACCGAACCACTTTAAATTGGTGTGTTCCTTGAATGTATGAGTATTTAACTTTCTGAAACCTTTATTTATATAGCAGCAAGCTTTTGATTTTCATCTCCTTACTTTACTCGAGCTATTTTTAGTAAGTTATTCCTTGTCGTATCGAAATCTCTACACATTTATGAAATCGTTTTCAAACTTACGAGTTTTAATTCGCTGCACTAATTCACCCCCCCCCCCCCCCCCCCTTCTTAGTGCCGCTCCGATCCTAATAGATATTATTATAATTAATGAAAACCTAAATAAAATTAGTTATAAACTTGAGTTAGGGAGGTAATCCTTTGAAACTAAAGGTCTTAAATTAAGTAGGACTAAAATTGAATATATGAGATGTAATCTTAGTCATACATAAGAAAATAATATTATGTTGGATGGATAAGAATTTTCTTTAAGTAATCAAAAGATAGAGAGACTCAATGAATATATTATTCCGATCATTAGTAAAAAAAATTATAAAATAATTATGAGATGAACAATAATTAAAAAGATGAAAGGATTAATATTAATGATATGATAAAAGATAAAGAAAAGACTAAAAAGTGTTTAATGTAAAATATAAATAAAGATTCAAATATTCTAAACTTAGTTAAACATATAGATTTTATGATCTCGATGATAATAATTTAATCGATCTCAAATAATCGAAACTTATAATTTTATTATTATTATTGTTATTATTGAGATTTCATAAGCCATTGTGGATTCTATCGTAACTACAAATGTGGATCTTGCATTGGACCATGGCACTAAATTATTCGTGTATAAATTATTGATGTATTCCAACCCATATGATAAAAAAATCCATCTAATTCAAATATAATAAATTGTTAGGATTTACTCCCTACAAAAAAAAAAAAACAGTTTTATTTCACTTAGTGAAGTAACTCATTATCATATAATAAAATATTGTACAATAAAAAGGAAGGCTTAGTCCGACGATTGTTATATTTGACCTCATTAGGATTATCCTACCATGTTGAACTCAGCAACACCAATCTAACATAGATGGCCAGGAAAAGGCAAATATTATGCAGCAAACAGCGCAGAGATTTGGGAAGCAAAACGTAAATAAGGTTCCTTCCAAGTCATCACAAGTGCATTTGAACATATCAGATCAACAGCTCAATCATTCATTATTCCATGCTTATAACACAGTCTCTTACCCGGTCAACGGATTCAGAGCTTGGAGGCTACCTTCTTCATCTCCGCCTCCTCATCCTCCACCGCTACCCCGATCCCTCTGCACGCCTCATGAAACGCCCCCTTCCTTATCGAGGCGTACACCTCGCCGTCCCAATTCCTGGCCGCCAGTTCCTCCCCCATCGCCACCGCCGCCTCCACCGTCTCCGCAGCCCCTTCCACCGCCCGATCGACGATCCCCCTCGCCGCCGCTTCCGACGCCGTCATCCTCTTCCCCCGCAGCAGCAAGTCCCGGCGCGTCCTCGGGTCGGCGATCTTGGCCCTCAGCACGGCCATGATGTTCTCCGTGATCGGCAACCCGATGTCGATCTCGCTCATGTAGAGGAACCCCCGGTCGGCCCGCATGACCACGTAGTCGTGGCTCAGCGCGAGGAAGCACCCGGCGGCGGCGGCGTGGCCGGTGACGGCGGCGATGGTGGGCATGGGGAGGGAGAGGAGGTCGGCGATGGTGCGTTGCAGGGCGGGGACCATCAGCGGGGCGCGGTCGGAGGGGGAGACCCTGGCCCAGGCGAGGTCGAAGCCGTTGGAGAAGAACTTGCCCTCGGCGGCGACGACGAGGGCGGCGGATCCGCCCGACGCCGCGGCGTCTGAGCGGACGCCGGCGATGGCGGAGCGGATGGAGTCGAGGAGGGCCGGGTTGAGGCGGTGCTCGTCGGTGCCGGCGAGGGTAAGGAGGTACACCCGCCCACGCTTCTCCACTCTGCACATTTCCGCCATCACCACGTAGGAATGGTCTCGTGAGTGATCACGAATCACGAAGACCGTACTTGTAGCCGCCAGGGTAATGTATTCAAACCTTGTGGCTCCAACACAGTGGATGTGAGCCAGCCGCCGTGACGGCAGCAGCCAATCAGCACACGACACCGCCGACGCGGAGTCAGGAAAAGGCGTTTGCTGGAACGTTAGGTCAACGAATCCAACTTCCATGGAGTCTTGGCGGTAAAATCCAGTATAGAATTGGGCTTGGACTTGAGGGGAATATAGAGGAATGGAACATAAGGTGACATTTATCACCGTATCTTTGTTCCAATCAGGAAGGGGACTAAAATTGATGCAATCCATATATGCTAACATAGGGGGGATGTCGTGATTTTTCCGTCTATAAGGGAATTTCATGGATCCCATCATTCCAAATCTTCTTCTACGAGTAAAGGGGTATCGAATAAGGATGGTATAGCTTAATCGGATCATACGAGAACGCCTAATATACAACATACGGAATGTAAAGGTATTATTGAGAGATCTTAAAAATGCTAAAAGGGGAATAATCATAATCATACGTGAGGTTATGATCCAAAATATAAAAAAAAAACATAAGATTAGTCCCACTATATTGGTAAAAATTAAAAATTAAAAATAATTATATTAGATTTGATTCATATCTTAATGGATGATAAAAAAAATGTCTCTTTTTAATTATCTTCACCACGTTAAAAAACTTATGATAAGCTCTTTCGTTAGAATTGGATTGAATCTGAATTTATTAGAACAATCAAAGTCTGAAATAACATTGCTCTTATTAGAGGAAAATGTCATTAACGTCTTGGTCAACCTGACGTAGTTTGAACTTGTGTGTATAGGATTATCTAAAGTATTTTCGAGATGGTAACGACGTACTCCCAAGGTGAAAGTATTGTACTCCTGAGGTAGAAGTACTATGCTTTCGAGGTGGAAGGACTACTATCCCGAGGTGGAAGTCCTATGCTCTAAAAACCAAAGTTGGGAGAGGTTTCCCAACCCGATCCATTCGATGCTTAAGTTAGTAATCTGAAGTCTCTAAAGATGGGTTCGAGTAATTCAAGAAAGGAGAGAGCTTCCCCATTTCCCTATTTATGATGTATTTTTATACCATGAAAAAGGAGAAGAAAGTTTGCAATGACCTTCCTTGTCATAAAGGAAGAGAAGAGAGTTTAGGATTATCTTCCTTACCATAATCAATGAGAAGGAAGCTTGTGTTTTTGCTTCGAATTTTTGTATATTAGATGGACGGAGGATGACTTATATCTCTTATAGCAACCACGTATTAGTTAACGATATATTCTTTATTATTTATCCTCTTTGAAGGTGTGCTTACGAGAAGGGTTCGAATGCATCATTTGATTTTTTTTGAAATAAGAGCATTTGGGATCTCATCTCGTGGGTTGAGTTTTTTCGATTCAAGTGTCTCAAGTATGTTGAACTTGTGTTTCTGCTATAGCGAATGACTTTTGGTGGGTCAGGTTTTTCCCTAACTCGTACATCAGGCAAATTTGGTCTTATGCCTCCGTAATAGCGGATTTATCTCGGCGTCGATTGGTTTTCTCGACTCATACAATTCAGGCATATTTAGTCTTATGCCTTCGCTATAGTAGATTTACCTCGACGTCGGTCGAGTTTCCTAACTCATATACCTTAAGCATATTTGACTTGTGCCTTTACCGTAACAGATTTACCTCAACAACCATCGAGTTTCTTGACTCACACACATTAGGTACATTAGTCTTGTTCCTCTGCCATAATGGATAACAGATTTACTTTGGTGTCAATTGGGTTTTTCAACTCATACGCTTTTGGTACATTTGGTCTCATGCCTCAATCGTATTGGATTTATCTCGGCACCAGACGGGTTTTCTATCTCATACGCCTCAGGCACATTTGGCATATGCCTCTATTATAACAGATTTTATTGGGAAACCTTGGGGAGCATCACATGTTGAATCTTAGATTTTGATGATAAAATCAATTGATAAGCTTATGATCTAATATGTGTTTTGAGTGACGCAAGACTAGCTTCGATCATGGAGAGACAGTTTGATTAAAATAGAAAAAATCAATATTAGGCTGAAGTAGAAAAAATCAAAGTGAAGATGGTTTGCAGTAATGTAAATGACAATATGAAAAACGCAAACCGATTTATAGTGGTTCGGTCATGCGACCTACATCCACTTGCGAAGCCTTCTTCGATGAGGCTCCCAACTTCCACTAGCAAATCACTTTGAAGGGGAAGGACAAATACCCCTCTTACAACTTTTTACAAGTGGTTCACACTCTTACAAAATTTCAACGAGAAAGAAGGAGGTGAACACTCAAGCAATTGAAAACAAGACTTGCTAAAGACTTTGCTAAGGCTTTTATCTCAATCTATTGCTTCTCAAAAGTTATTATCTCAGCTGAGAATAGAGGGGTATTTATAGGCCTCAAGAGGATTCAAATTTGGGCTCCAAAATTTGAATTCTCTTCGGTTCCCGAAGCTAGCGGTGCCACCGCCTATCAGTTTTGACACTAATAGTGTACTGGGCGGTGCCACCGCCCAGTCCAGCGGTGCCACCGCTTGGCTCTCGGGTGCTGGGCGGTGGCACCGCCGATCTGCGGTGCCACCGCCTAGCTCTCGGGCTCTGGGCGGTGCCACCGCCTAATCTGGCGGTGCCACCGCCTACACTATTTCAGCCCACTAGTTGGGCTCCAAACTTGGCCCAAACTAGTCTAAACTTGGGCCCAATTGGCCCCTACTTGGGTTATAAGATTAATACCTAATCCTAACCCTAATTAACATGCTAACTACGAATTTAAAGACATTTCCTAAGCTATTACAAAGTCCGCAAGTCAAGATTTCTTCCGGCGAGCTTCCGGTGAACTTTCGACGGTCTTTCGATAAACTCTCGGAAACCATTCTACGGACTCCCGACAAGCTCCGAAACTTCACGATTTGATCTTGGCAAGTTTCAACGAGCTTCTTCGGCAAGCTATGATCTTTCTCGATGAACTCCGCGAACTTCCGACGAACCTTCCGGCGAGCTTCCGAAAACCCATCGGCAAGCTCCCTACTCATTCTCGGCTAGTTCCGACAGCATTCCCGACGAACCTTCAGACTTCCGTCGAACTCTCGAACTCCCAACGAATCCTTCGCGCTTGACTCCGGCACTTTGTTTCGCTTTATGTCTTCATCATTATCGTAGTTAATCCTGCACACACAAGCCAAAACTCTACTCCGATCTAGACAATTATTACAACGCGAATTGACATTCTGTTGCCCGACACGTCATTGGTTGGCGCTTCGTCCGATTCTTCAGCGCATCATTCTCTCTTGCGGCTTATTGCCCAATCGGTGGTTGACCTCTGCAACCCCGATATCCTTGGTGCAATTCTGCTCTCCTTGGCCTGATGCCCAATGTCCGAAGCATTCTGCCGTCCAATATCCTAACGTGATCTCCTCCGGCGCAACGTCAATTCCTCCTGCGTCAACTGTCTAATCCTGATCGAGTAGACCTGCATCACTCAAAATACAGTTAAACATCTAAACACAATCAATTAGTTTCATCATCAAAATCCGAGACTCAACAGTAAGCTAGCAAATTTATATCATTTTATAGTATGCAAGCTATCAAATTTTACACATATGAAAGTTAGCAAAATTTTACATCTTTTGAGATGTGCAATATAGACTATTTTTGTATCTTCTTGAAATGTGTAAATAAGCAAACATTGCTTCTCTTGAGATTTGCAAGATAGCACTTTTTGCTTCTCTTTTGAGATAAGCAAGCTAGCAAGTTTACTTCTTTTGTAATATGCACGTTTCCAAATTTTTCATCTTGAGCTAGCAATTTTTCTCCCCCTTTGTCATTGTTAAAAAAAAGGGAAGAATACAATGTTGTAATTCTTTTTCTTTTACATCAAATTTCAAATTATGACAAAGATAAAGTATCATTCTTAATTCAATATGTTTGTGCATCATTATAGTTTCAAATTAAAACATGCACAATTTCAAAACTTTACATTTCATTCTTACTTGCTTGATACAAAAAATAAACCAATCATTACTATGGACATATCATGCATGATACTCAACCATTCATAATACCAAATATTAAATCAACATTTTTCTTAATCATTTATTACTTCATGATTATTGATACAAATCATTCATCATTTATTTTCTCCTCCTTTATCATAGGCAAAAAGGAGAATCATTCAACAATGCAAGTATTTGAAAGCATATCAAGTTTTACACTAATTTATCCAAGCTAGCAAAACTATCTCCCTTAATGTGCAAAACTTTTCCCATTACAATATTTTTCAAATCATCACAATATATCAAGAAAAAATTAACTTGGTGATGAGATATACAACTCATGAAGACAAATTATGAATATCAAGAGACAAATTATGATTCTTTTGGATAGCAAAAAGAATCTTTGTTAAGATCATGATTTATATATTAATGAAAGATCTCAAGTTATAATTCAATAAAAATCATGATTCATAAAAAATCTCCTCTTAAATAATATGAGAATACATAATAAGATGTCTTGATTCATAAATGATTTCAAGCTATAATTCTGAGGAATCAAAATCATGATATATATAAAAACTCATTCAAATTCAAACAATCAAAATCATCAAAATCACTTTCAAGAGATTCAAAATGACATACATAGATTTATCATTTTCTTTTTGAAAAGATGATAAGATAGAGATAAAAGAAAATTTTAAAATGCATTCCCTTTTTAGTTGTTTTTAATTCATGTGATTTATTTCATAGAAGCATGCCTTTTTTATTTATGCCAAATAAAATCATGCATCAACGTTTAAAACTGAAAAAAAACTTTCATTACGGTAAAGATCGATAATCTATAAATTACAAGAATCATCATGTATAATTTTGAAATATAAACTCATTAATCATAATTTCAGATCATCATTACATTTTCATTAAGACATCAAGCATGGTTTCATTGAATATAATGTTAAATGATTCTTAAAGATATCTAAACTTCTTTAGTTTCAATTTGTATGATTGACTTTATATTAGCATGCCCAAATATTTGATCATATGTCAAAACCATGCATCATGTTTAAAATTGAAAACCAAAGATAAGATTCATCACAAAAATCATCAAGCCTTCCATACAAAAGCCATGCATCGTCATCGAAAAGCAATATGGAAGTCATCAAGATACTCATTATTGCTTCTTTAAAACATACATAGAATTAATATTTTTTGGCATACAAGCATTAGATTTATACCTAATATTTAATTATATTATTATAAAATATGCAATTGTCATGATCTTTTTTAAAATTGCTAGAAAGATAAGCATGATCCTAAAACTTTTAACTTTTTCATTACATCATTAAACATGTAATTTTCAAAAAAAATATAATTTTTCTAAACTAAATGAAAATTAACTCATGAAAAATATCAAGTAATTTCAAACTAAACTAAGGGGATTTTGATTACCCTCATCGTCGAAGCCGTTAAGGCGTAGTTTGCCACCTCACCTTTGTTGGTTTGTTCTTTATCTTCGAATGAGCTCGATTTGTCCCAAAGTGCTTCCTTCTTCTTGCATTCATAGCAAGTACTTGCATTCTTTTTAAGTTTATTTTTATTATTTAATTATTATTTCATGAACTTTTTAAATTTTATAGTGAGAAGTTCAAGTTCACCATCACTTGAGTTTTCGCTCGAGTGGTCTTCTTGTGTTTTAAGTGGTCCTTCATGTTCTTTGGAAGGTTTTCTCAAGTTTGTTTTGTGTCATACAATTCATTTCATAGGTTATTAAAGACCCAATAAGTTCTTCGATCGGAAAATAGTTCAAGTTCTTTGATTCTTGTATTACCGTTATTTTCAAATCCCAATTTTTAGAAAGTGAACGTAAAAACTTTATTACAAGTTAAAAATTTAAAAAACTTTTACGAAGAGCTTTAGACCATTGATGACATTCGTAAAATGGGTGTACAGTCTCCAATTGATTAGCTTGGTTTCATATGAAATAACTTGAAATCATGCAACAAAAAATTCATTTTTGAGTCTTTAACTCTACTAGTGCTTTCGTGTGTGATTTCGAGTGTATGCCAAATATCAAAAATCATTTTGCATGTAGAAACCCGATTAAATTCATTTTTATCTAAAGCATAAAATAGGGCATTCATAGCTCTAGCATTTAAAGAAAAAGTTTTCTTCTCTAAATCATTCCATTCGATCATTTGAGTAGAAGACTTTGAAAACCATTTTTAATAATATTCCATAAATCAAGATTTAATAAAAATAAGAAAACACTCATTCAAGTTTTTCAATATGTGTAATCTGTCCCATTGAACAAGGGAGGACGAATGAGAGAGTAACCCTCTTGAAAGCCGAAAAGAGTCATTCCTCTTGGGTGTTAAACCAAATGAGAAACACAAGGCTCTGATAATAATTATTAGGAACAATTCGGCACTAAGAGGGTGGGGGGTGAATTAGTGCAGTGAATAAAAACATCGTCGGTTCAAAAATCTTCTTTTCGATTAAATTTGTTTTGAAAAGATATTAAACTTGAAAGTATTCATAAAAGTGTAATGAGAAAGTTAAGCAAGTAAGGAAGTTTGCAGTATGGTAAATTACATAAATAGAAATGCAAACCAGATTTTATAGTGGTTCGGTCGTCATGACCTACATCTACTCCGTTGATTCCTCTTCCATCAAGGCTACCGGCATTCACCAATGGTCTTCCTTCAATAGGCGAAGACCAATCACCTTCTTACAACTCTATTATCCTTTTGACAGACTCGGGAGAGAACCTTTACAAGTTTCACACCTCTCTTAGAATGAACTCTTAACTCTAAGAGGTGGAGGAGAACACTCAACACTTTTCAAGCCTTTTCAACTTTTTTTCATCAAGGATTCTTTCTTCCTTTCTACTAAATTCTTGCTATCATAAGCAAGAAAAAGGGGTATTTATAGACCCCAAATGGATTCAAATTTGGAGCCCAAAATTTAAATCCTTGAGATTTTAGGGTATGGGCGATACCACCGCTTGCACTAGGCTATACGATTGCCTGCATCTTGATATTGGGTGGTACCACTACCCAGTCTAGCGGTACCACCGCCTGACAACCTCGGAGACCGAGTTTTTCAAGTTTTCCAACTCACAAACGGTTCTACCGCCAATTTTGGCGGTGCCACCGCTTGGCCCAACATTTGGGTCATTGAATATGCCTCCCAATGAGCCCAAATCACTCCTAATATAGGTCCAATTGGCCTCTAATTGAGTTAACATTGTTTCACTCCAATACCGACTCAATTAGACCTAAAACCTAGTTTGATCTAGACAATTATTACAAAGATCATCAAATGTTGTCCGGTCATGTCACTGGTTTGATGCTTCATCTGATTCTTCAACGCATCGTCCTCTCTTATGGCCTATTACCCAATCGATCAATTGACCTTTGCAACTCCGATTTCCTTAGCGTAATTTCTGCTTTTCTTGGCCCGATGCTCGAATTCTCAACCTACAGTCTTCTGCCGACACGTCGACCGATCCTCTAGCTCAACGTCCAATCTTTTGACATGTTCCACTCTGGCCCAACATGATTCTTCCTGCTTCAATTATCTCTCCCTGATCGAAGCTTCCTGCTCACTCAAAATGTAAATAAAATAAACACTATCAATTGGTTTCATCATCAAAATCCGAGATTCAACAAACAGCTTGCTTATCTCAAAAGAGAAGCAAAAAGTGCTATCTTGCCTATTTTTAGATTTGCACATCTTAACAAGAAAAAAAGTGCTAGCTTGCCTATCTTAAGAAGAAGCAAAAATTGTTATCTTGCATATCTTAAAATATACAAAAATTTCGCTAACTTTCATATGTGAAAAACTTGCTAGCTTGCATGATGATATATGTAATGATGTTTTAAAAGCTTGAAATTATGTTTATAATGTAATTATTTGAAATTATATCTTAAAAACTTGCTAGCTACACTTCTCCTTTTTGTTGATGACAATGGGGGAGAGGATATGATGACGAGTTGAATCATGCATGATAGGATATACTTTTATATTTTAAAATATTACATAATTTTTTGAATTTAAAGGTTCTATCAATATAGTATATTGATAGAGGGAGTTTAGTTAAACTCTATTATCAATTGGTTATCATCATCAAATAGAGGGGAGATTGTTGAACCTCGGATTTTGATGATAAAATCAACTAATATGTTTGTGATCTAATATGTATTTTGAGTGACACAGGACTAGGTTTGATCATGGAGAGATAATTTGATTAAAGCAGGAAGAATCAATGTTCGACCGAAGTAGAACATGTTAGAAGATTGGATGTCGAGTCGAAGGATTTATTAATGTATTGGCAGAAGGCTTCATGTCATGAGTTTGGACATCAAGCCAAGAAGATCAAACATTGTGCCAATGAGAGTGGATATTGCGAGAAGACAATATGCCAATTGGGTAACATACCGAATGAGAGAACGATGCGTTGAAGGGTCGGACGAAGCACCAGATTAACCAATGACATGCCGGACAACATATAATTAATGCCTTTATAATAATTATCTAGATCAAAGTATTTTAAGGTTGAGTCAGTATTAGAGTAAAACAATGCCAATTCAATTATGGGCCAATTGGGCCTGGATCAGGGTTTAATTGGGCCTATTGTTTGGCCCATTCAATATCCTATAGCAAGGTCTGGCGATGGTACTGCCCAAACACAATCTTTAAAACTATGTCAAGCAGTAGTACCTCTAGATTGCGCGATGGTACCACCCAGTGTCAGTGTGTTAGGTGATAGTAACCACCACCAATGTTAGAGAGCATTGGCGATAGTATTGCCAGTACCCTAAAATCCTAGGGATTCAAGTTTTTTGTTCTAAATTTGAATCTATTTGGGGCTTATAATTGATCTTCGCCCTTTAGAAAGAAGATTGGTAGTGGAAGCAAGTGGCCTCGAGTGAAGAGGAATCGAGAATGAATATAGATCACGATGACCGAACAACTATAAAATTGGTATGTCTCCCTTTCTCTACTTGTTTACTTATTTTACAATTGCTTTACCTACTCATTACTACTTTTGTAATTTTTTTAAGTTTAAACATTTTTTTATATGATTTTATCTAATGAAGTTTTCAAACCGACATAATTTTACGAAAGTATTAATTCACACATCCCACCCCCCCGCCACCCTCCTCTTAGTGCTAACTTGATCCTAACATCACATATGCAGTGAAAAGTAAAAATAAAAACTAGTTCTCAAAATAATCTTATCAAGTCATCGTGCGAAGATCGGGAGTGTAAAACTCAAAGTGACAAAAATCACATTAAGGGTGTGAGACTTTCTCACCCAAGGGAATTCGTATATCCTCTCTAGCGATGATGCATACGATGGAGGCAGTAATAATGCACCTCCTTGAGTAGCAACACACAAGGAGGGATCGATCCCTCTCGCTATCCTTTCACACTAAAAAGGGGGCAATCGGTTGGAGGAAGAAGGGGGGAGGAGAATTGGAAGGTGGTGGCAATAGGGGTCTAGCCTATAACCCTTTTAGTCCTAACTCATATTTATAGAGAGCCTCCTTTAACTAACCCTAATGGATCTTTCTTATTGGGTATTGGATCTTCATCTAATTACCTTTGACTTAATAGATATTGGATCCCCATCAAATAACCATTCTAAGCTCTATTGAATCTCTCTCAATGATCCATTAAAATAGGGGCTTATCGAATATCTCATATCCAATCCTTTATTTATCGCATTGTCCATCATATGTGTGTGACCCTCTAGGCCCAATACCAAGTTGGCTGTGAGTTGCACATGTTAGAACTTCTTCTAACTTAGTGAATTATTATCTTCATAATAATTTACTGAACTCATTAACTATGGACGTACTTGGCCACTACACCATGTTAGGACCGTAACGATAGTGAGGGGGGAGTGAGGGAGTGGGGGGGGGGGGGGGGGTGAATTAGTGTTTTCAAAAAACTTTCGTCGATTTGAAAAATCTCGTTCGATCAAGTTGTATCGAAAAGATGTTTAACTTGAAAATGTTCATAAGCGTAGCGAGTAAATAAATCAATTTGTAATGAAATGAAAAGCATAATAGAATTGCAAATCGATTTATAGTGGGTCAATTGTCATGACCTATGTCCACTTCTGATTCCTCTTCACTTGAGGTTACTGGCTTCCACTACTATTCTTCTTCAAATGAGCAAAGATCAACTATCCTTACAACTCTTTCTCCTTTCGATAGGCTTAGGAGAGAACCCTTTATTGAATTTCAAATTTGATGATGATCGCTCATTGGGAGGCCCATTCAATGACCCAAAAGTTGGGTCAGGCGGTGGCACCGCCAGAATAGGCGATGGAACCACTTGTGAGTTGAAAAACTCGAAAAACTCGGTCTCCCAGGCTGTCAGGCAGTGGCACCGCCAGTCTAGGTAGTGGTACCACCCAGACATAGTCTCCTAGGCAGTGGTACCACCCAGTATCAGGCTGTAGACTATGGTACCACCTAGTGTAGGTGGTGGTACTGCTTGTACCCTAAAATTTCGGGAGTTTAAATTTTGGGCTCCAAATTTGAATCCATTTGGGGCCTATTAAATACCCCAGCTATTCTTGTATGGGGTAGCAAGAAAAGTGGACAGAAACTCTATGTTTAGAGTTGAAAGAGGGAGAGTGTGAGGGACAAAAACTCTATGTATAGAGTCCCTCCTCCTAAGTTTAGAGACCATTCTAAGGGAGAGTGTGAGGGAAGCTTTGTAAAAGAGGGTGTAATGGTTCTCCTATGCCTACAAAAGAACAATAGATTGTAAGAAGGAGGTTGATCTTTGCCTATTAAATGAAGATTATTAGTGGATGCCGGTGGCCTCGACGAAAGAGGAATCAGTGGAGTGGATGTAGGTCACAACGATCGAACCACTATAACTCGGTTTGCATTTACTTCTTGCAATTTACATTTACTGCAAACTGACCTTCTTTACTCTCACTACTCTACTTCCTTATTACATGCTTACAAAAGTATTTTTAAGTTTAAACATTTTTTTATATGATTTTATCTAATGAAGTTTTCAAACCGACATAATTTACGAAAGTATTAATTCACACATCCCACCCCCCCGCCACCCTCCTCTTAGTGCTAACTTGATCCTAACATCACATATGCAGTGAAAAGTAAAAATAAAAACTAGTTCTCAAAATAATCTTATCAAGTCATCGTGCGAAGATCGGGAGTGTAAAACTCAAAGTGACAAAAATCACATTAAGGGTGTGAGACTTTCTCACCCAAGGGAATTCGTATATCCTCTCTAGCGATGATGCATACGATGGAGGCAGTAATAATGCACCTCCTTGAGTAGCAACACACAAGGAGGGATCGATCCCTCTCGCTATCCTTTCACACTAAAAAGGGGGCAATCGGTTGGAGGAAGAAGGGGGGAGGAGAATTGGAAGGTGGTGGCAATAGGGGTCTAGCCTATAACCCTTTTAGTCCTAACTCATATTTATAGAGAGCCTCCTTTAACTAACCCTAATGGATCTTTCTTATTGGGTATTGGATCTTCATCTAATTACCTTTGACTTAATAGATATTGGATCCCCATCAAATAACCATTCTAAGCTCTATTGAATCTCTCTCAATGATCCATTAAAATAGGGGCTTATCGAATATCTCATATCCAATCCTTTATTTATCGCATTGTCCATCATATGTGTGTGACCCTCTAGGCCCAATACCAAGTTGGCTGTGAGTTGCACATGTTAGAACTTCTTCTAACTTAGTGAATTATTATCTTCATAATAATTTACTGAACTCATTAACTATGGACGTACTTGGCCACTACACCATGTTAGGACCGTAACGATAGTGAGGGGGGAGTGAGGGAGTGGGGGGGGGGGGGGGGTGAATTAGTGTTTTCAAAAAACTTTCGTCGATTTGAAAAATCTCGTTCGATCAAGTTGTATCGAAAAGATGTTTAACTTGAAAATGTTCATAAGCGTAGCGAGTAAATAAATCAATTTGTAATGAAATGAAAAGCATAATAGAAATTGCAAATCGATTTATAGTGGGTCAATTGTCATGACCTATGTCCACTTCTGATTCCTCTTCACTTGAGGTTACTGGCTTCCACTACTATTCTTCTTTCAAATGAGCAAAGATCAACTATCCTTACAACTCTTTCTCCTTTCGATAGGCTTAGGAGAGAACCCTTTATTGAATTTCAAATTTTGATGATGAAATCAATTGATGTTTTTTCGATCGAATGTGTGTTTAAGTGACACAGGGCTATTGTAGATCAAGAGAGGCAAATTTATTAAAGCAGGAAGAATCATGTTGGGCCGGAGTGAATATGTCAGAAGATTGGATGTCGGGCCGGAGAAATGGTCGACGTGTCGGTAGAAGGCTTCAGGACGTGAATTTGGGCATCGAGCTTAGAAGAGCGGACATTGCGCTAAGGAGATCGGAGTTGTGGAGTCAACATGCTGATTAGGCAAATGTCGTAAAAGAGGACGATGTATCGAAGGATCGGACGAAGCACCGGATGAACCAAGGACATGCTGGACAACAAGGATTCGCTTGTAATCAATTGACTTGATCGAAGTAGGTTTTACGCGTAATTGGGCCAACTTAATTAGGAGACAATTGGGCCTTAATTAAGACTGATTTAGGCTCATTGGGAGGCCCATTCAATGACCCAAAAGTTGGGTCAGGCGGTGGCACCGCCAGAATAGGCGATGGAACCACTTGTGAGTTGAAAAACTCGAAAAACTCGGTCTCCCAGGCTGTCAGGCAGTGGCACCGCCAGTCTAGGTAGTGGTACCACCCAGACATAGTCTCCTAGGCAGTGGTACCACCCAGTATCAGGCTGTAGACTATGGTACCACCTAGTGTAGGTGGTGGTACTGCTTGTACCCTAAAATTTCGGGAGTTTAAATTTTGGGCTCCAAATTTGAATCCATTTGGGGCCTATAAATACCCCAGCTATTCTTGTATGGGGTAGCAAGAAAAGTGGACAGAAACTCTATGTTTAGAGTTGAAAGAGGGAGAGTGTGAGGGACAAAAACTCTATGTATAGAGTCCCTCCTCCTAAAGTTTAGAGACCATTCTAAGGGAGAGTGTGAGGGAAGCTTTGTAAAAAGAGGGTGTAATGGTTCTCCTATGCCTACAAAAGAACAATAGATTGTAAGAAGGAGGTTGATCTTTGCCTATTAAATGAAGATTATTAGTGGATGCCGGTGGCCTCGACGAAAGAGGAATCAGTGGAGTGGATGTAGGTCACAACGATCGAACCACTATAACTCGGTTTGCATTTACTTCTTGCAATTTACATTTACTGCAAACTGACCTTCTTTACTCTCACTACTCTACTTCCTTATTACATGCTTACAAAAGTATTTTTAAGTTAACATCTTCCGAGATCTGTTTTATCAAACGAAAGAGTTTTCCGAAATCAACGTAATTTTACCGCTACACTAATTCACCCACCCTCTTAGTGTTGACTCCTTCCTAACAGTAGGTATCAGAGCCTTATTTTTCTCATTTGGTTTAACACCCAAGGAGAAATGGCTCTTTTCGACTTTTAAGAGGGTCACTCTCTCATTCGTCCTCCTATGTTTAATGGGACGGAATATACTTATTGAAAAACTCAAATAAGAGTTTTCTTGCTTTCTATGGATTTGAATTTATAGAATATTATCAAAAATAGTTTTCAAAAGTCTTATACTCCAATGAAAGAATGGAATGATTTAGAGAAGAAAACTCTTTCCTTAAATGCTAGAGCTATGAACACTATATTTTGCGATTTGGATAAAACTGAGTTTAATCGGGTTTTGACTTGCGAAACGGTTTTCAATATATGGCACACCCTTGAAATCACACACGAAGGCACTAGTAGAGTAAAAGATTCTAAGATAAATCTTTTAATGCATGATTTTGAACTTTTTCGAATGAAGCCAAGCGAAACCGTTATTGACATGAACACCCATTTTACAGATATCGTCAATGGTTTAAAAGCTCTTGGCAAATGCTTTTCTAATTTTGAACTCATTAATAAGATCTCAAGATCTCTTTCAAAAAATTGGGAATCGAAAGTAAAGGTAATACAAGAAACAAATGATCTAAATAAATTTTTACTTGAAGAACTTATCAGGTCCTTGATGACCTATGAAATGACTCATGATGCACTTGACGAACACGAGAACCACCTTCCAAAGAATAGGAAGGATTTGGCACTTCGAACAATAAAATACCACTTGAGTGATAACTCAAGTGATGATGATGATAACCTTGAACTTCTCAAGCTTAAAAAATTCTTAAAACAAGAATCAAAGAAAAAAATAAACTTAAAAAGAACACAACTACTTGCTATAAATGCAAGAAGAAAGAAGCACTTTGGGATGAATTGAGCTCATCCAATGATGAGGAGCAAACCAATGAAGATGAGATAGCAAACTACGCCTTAATGGCTTTCGACAATGAGGTAACCAAAACCCCTTTGCTTTATTTCGAAATTATTTGATGTTTTTTTTTCATGAGTTATTTTTAATTTAGTTTATAAAAATTATATAATTATTTTATAGCATGTTTAATAATGTGATGAAAATGTTCAAAGTTTTAAGATCATATTTATCTTTCTAGTAATTTTGAAAATAATAATGACAATTGCATGTTTTATGAAAATACAACAAAATGTTAGAATTAAATCTAGTGATTAATTTCTTGTATGGTATAAACAATTATGTGTATTGTGATGATTTTGTATTGCTTTTCGAGTTTTGTTAGATGGTTTTCATATAAAAAATTTGAGCATACTTATATGAAATCAATCACATAAAATGAAACACATAAAAAGAAAAATCAAATGATAAATCAAATCTTTTGTCTAAAGAAACAATAATGTGTATCATATTGATTTCTGACTTTGATTGAAAACGCTCAATGAAATCATGCTTGTTGTTTTAATAAAAGTTTTGGTACAATGCTTGATGATTTTATTCTATGCACAAGATTTTGAACTTATATATGATGGCTTTTGTATGGAAAGCTTGATGATTTTTGTGATGAATCTTATCCTTGGTTTTCGATTTTCAATATGATGCATGGTTTTGATATAAGAACAAATATTTGGCCATGCTAATATAAAGTCAATCATACAAATTGAAACTAAAGAAGATATCTTTGAGAATCATTCAATATTATGTTCAATGAAACCATGCTTGATGTCTTAATGAAAATGATTTATATTTCAAAATTTGTCATGATGATTCTTGTGATTTATGGATAATCGATCTTTGCCGTAATGAAAGTTCTTTTTCGTTTTAAACGTTGATGCTTGTTTTTATTTGGCATAAAAATTTGGGGCATGCTTATATGAACTCAATCATATAAATTGAAACAACTAAAAAGAGAAAAGCATTTTTCTTGAAAATTTATTTTTCTCTATCTTATCGACTTTTCACTAAGATATTGATAAAGTCATTTATGCCATTTTGAATCTCTTGAAAGTAATTTTGATGGTTTCATGTTTTGAAATTGAATGAATTTTGTCTATATCATGATTTTAATTTTTTGAAATTATAACTTGGGATTTTCTTTTATGAATCAAGATTTCTTATTTGATCTATTATGTTTCTCTTTCCCATTTACTAAAGAGGAAAACAATCCAATTCATGATATTGATTTCTCTATTTGTGATACTTGAAATCTTTCTATAAATTAAGATTATTTTCTCCTTATTTCTTTTTTCTATTCACCAAAAAAAAAGGGGGCAGGGGGGTAGACTTATCCTAACAAATCATGATATGCTACTTGACATCTTGAAAATTTATTACTTGAGTTTTGTTATGCATTTCTTCCCTTCCTCGTTCTTGTTTACAATGACAAAAGAGAGAAAAAAAATTGATGGCATATCAAGAGATTGATAAATCAATTAATGTCATTTTAAATCTCTTGAAAATAATTTTGATGACTTGATAATTTGAATTTGAATGAGTTTTATTCAAATCATGGTCTTGATTTCTTAGAATTACTTGAGATTTTTTTGCTTAATCAAGATCTCTTCTTTTTACCCCTACAATTTTTCTTGGTATTTTATTTAAAGAGGAGATTTACTATATGAATCTTGTCTTTTGATATTCACATGATCTTATCTTTCATGATATGATTTTTCTAATTCCTTGTATTCACGAAGTATATCTCATCACCAAAATTTCTCTTGTTATTCTTTATGTGATGATTTAAAAATATTGATTTAATATTTGGTATCATAAATGTTTTAGTATCATGCTTGAGAGAAATGATTGGTATCAAGAATGCTTTAGTCTCATGCATGAGAAAAATGATGAATGTTGGGTATCATGTTCAAAATGATTGATTTAATGCATGAAGTGATAAATGCTTAAAGGTTTTAATATCCTTGTATCAAGTATGATATACCCATAGTGATGATTTATTTTTAGTATCATGCATAAAGTAAGGATGATATGTAAGGTTTTGAAACTGTGCCTGTTTTAATTTGAAACTATAATGATGTACAAATATATTGAAATAAAATTGATACTTTACCTTTGTCATAATTTGAAAATTATTGTAAAGGGAAAAAGAATTACAAAATTATATTCTTTCCTTTTTTGGCCAATGACAAAGGGGGAGAAAGAATTACTAACATGTACATCATAAATAGAAGCAATGTTTGCTAAGTTACACATTTCAAGTAGATGCAAAAATAGGCTATCTTGCACATCTCAAAAGATGTAAAATTTTATGAACTTTCATATATATAAAATTTGCTAGCTTGCATACTCTAATATGATGCAACACTTGCTAAATTTGCTAGCTTACAAATTGCAATGAGAAAAACTTGCTAGGAAGCAAAATTGCTAGCTTGCACTTCTCAAAAGAGAAGAAAGAACTCACCATCTTGAATATCACTAAGAATTGTTAGCTTGCAATCTCAAGAGAAGTAAAAGTGCTATCTTGCATATCTCAAAAAGCTAAATTTATAAACTTGCACAACTCAAAATTGTTGCTAGCCTATATGTTATAAAACTTGCCTTTTTTTTCAAAAACTTGCTAGTTTGAACATTGAAAAACAAACATGCTAGACTTTCACATATCTAAAACTTGCTACTGATGATATATGCAATGATATTTCAAAAACTTGAAATTATGCAATGATTTGAATTTATGTCGCAAATAGTGCTAGTTTACATGCTCTAAAATGAAATAAAAATTTGCTAGCATGTATGTTGCAAAACTTGCATATCTCTAAAAACATGTTGCTTGGATGATGTACTTCTTTTTGTTGATGACAAAGGGGGAGAAGTATGATGATGATATGTTATGCATAATTTTATGATAACATGGTGCTTGAATTTTTGAATTCAAGGTTCTATCAATAGGGCATATTGATAGGGGGAGTTTAGTTTAAACTCTGTCATCAATTGGTTGTCATCATCAAAAAGGGGGAGATTGTTGAATCTCATATTTTGATGATGAAATCAATTGACGTGTTTTCGATCTAATGTGTGTTTGAGTGGCGCATGGCTAATGTTGATCAAGAGAGGTAAATTGATTAAAGTAGAAAGAATCATCTTGGGCCGGAGTGAATATGTCAGAAGATTGGACGTTGGGCCGGAGGAACGGTCGACGTATCGGTAGAAGGCTTAAGGATGTGAATTCGGGTATTGGGCCTAGAAGAGCGGACATTGTACTAAAAAGATCGGAGTTATGGAGCCAACATGCCAATTGGGCAAATGTCGCAAAAGAGGATGATGGACCAAAGGATCGGACGAAGCGCCGGATGAACCAAGGACATGCCAAACAACAAAGATTCGCTTGTAATCAATTATCTTGATCGAAGTAGGTTTTAGACATAATTGGGTTGGAATTAGGCCTTAGTGCTCTTGATCCTAATAATTGGTATCAGAGCAAGTTCACTCTTAGTTGGATTAAAACTCAAGAGAGATGATATATACTGAAAACCAAGAGGGTCACTCTATTACACATCCGCCCATGTTCAATGGGACGGACTACACCTATTGGAAGACCCGAATGAGGATCTTCCTTATTTCCATAGATTTTGAACTTTGGAATATTGTTGAAAATGGATTTTCAAAGTCTTCTCTTCCAATGATCAATTGGAATGAATTGGAGAAGAAGACTTTCGCTCTTAATGCAAAGGCTATGAATGCCTTATTTTATACACTTGATAAAAACGAGTTTAATCATATTTCGATTTGTGAAACTGCATTTGATATTTGGCATGCACTCAAAGTGACTCACGAAGGCACAAGTAGAGTGAAAGAGTCAAAAATCAATCTTTTAGTACATTCTTATGAACTTTTTCGAATGAAACCGAGCGAGACCATAGGTGACATGTACACCCGTTTCATAGATGTCATCAATGGTCTAAAAGGACTCAGTAAAAGTTTTTCAGATTTCTAGCTCGTTAATAAAATTCTAAGATCCCTTCCAAAGAGTTGGGACTCTAAAGTCACTACCATTCAAGAGGCTAAAGATTTAAACAACTTCCCTCTTGAAGAATTAATCGGGTCATTAATGACCTACGAAACGACTTACAAAGCTCATGAAGAGCATGAAGACACCCTTCCAAAGAACAAAAAGGATATGACACTTAGAATTCCAGAAGACCACTTGAGAGAAAACTCAAGTGATGAGGACTTTGACGATGACTTGGCACTTCTAACAAGGAAATTTAAAAATTTTATTAAAAGAAACAAATTTAAAAATGACATTAAAAATAAATTTGAACCCAAAAAAGACCAAGTTATTTGCTATGAATGCAAGAACCCGGGACACTATAAAAGTGATTGTCTCCAAGCCAAGAAGAGAACACCAAAGAAGAAGGCGCTCAAAGCAACGTGGGATGACTCAAGCGCATCCGAAGAAGAGGAGTCCAACACCGAGCAAGTTGCTCATTATGCACTCATGGACATCGGAGAGGAGGTATCAAATTTAATTGATGCAGATTTATCATTTGATGAATTGTTAAATGTTTTCCATGATTTATTTGATGAATACAAAACAATTAATAGAAAATATAAATTATTAAAAAAGGAGCATAATATTCTTGTTAGTAATTTTGATAAATTAAAAACTGAACATAATGATAGTTTGGTTCTATGTACGAAATGTCATGATTTAGAAATTCTCCAAAAGGAGAACTTGCTACTCAAGGACACCTTAAAAAAATTTAAGGTTGGTAGCAAGTCTTTGAATATGATCCTTACTAATAAGGGTCATGTTCCTAAAAGAAGTGGAATCGGATTTGTGAGAAGCTCTCACCCAAATCCAACCACTTTCATTAAAGGCCCTATCTTGTATATTTCGCACCAAAATAAATGTAACTTTTATTGCAAATATGAACATAGAACTTATCATTGTCCATTCAAAAAAGTTAGTCCAAACAAACTGATTTGGGTTCCAAAAGGAACCATAAAAAACTTCATGCAATATGATAAACAATTTTAGATCGATTTTTGAGGCACTCAAGATTAAATCGGTACCTAAAAATCATTCTTTTTTGTAGAAACATATATCACCACAAGCTAGGAGCAAGAGATGGTACCTTGATAGTGGATGCTCAAGGCATATAACCGAAGATCCATCTCAATTCTCTAAGCTCACTAGAATATACGAAGGCTATGTCACCTTCGGAGACAACAACAAGGGTAAAATCATTGACAAAGGAACCATAGGTAACAAATTCAACTTCTTTATTGAAGATGTTTTGTTAGTTGATGGTTTAAAATATAACCTCTTGAGCATTAGTCAATTGTGTGATAAAGGATATATTGTCAAATTTGAATCTAATGCTTACATCATTGAAAAATCACATAAAAACACATATATGATTGCATTAAAACAAAATAACATATACACCATTGACATCAATGATTTTTGTAATGAAATGTGTTTCTCGGTTTTGAATAACAATGCTTGGCTTTGGCATAGGAGATTAGGTCATGCTAGTATGAAACTAATCACTCAAATTTCATACAAAGAACTTGTAAGAGGAATTCCTCATATCAAGTTCATCAAAGATAATGTGTGATGCTTGTGAATTAGGAAAACAAATAAATGGTAGCTTCAAATCTAAGAATCAAATAAGCACATCTAGACCCTTGCAATTGATCCATATGGACTTATTCGAACCAATCTCTACATCAAGCCTAGGAGGTAGCAAATACGCTTTTATTATTGTAGATGATTATAGTAGATACACATGGACTTATTTCTTGAAACACAAAAATAAATGCTTTAGATATTTCACCAAGTATTGTAAACTTATTCAAAATTAAAAGGGTTCTATGATTTCATCAATTCGAAGTGATCACGGCGGTGAATTTCAAAACCGTGATTTCTAAGAATTTTGTGAATCTAATGGATACAACCATAACTTCTCTACTCTAAGAAATCCTCAACAAAATGGAGTAGTTGAAAGAAAGAATAGAAATTTACAAGAAATGGTAAGAACCATGTTGAATGAACATAGTCTACCCAAATATTTTTGGGTCGAAGCCGTAAACACTGAATGCTATATTATGAATAGAGTTCTAGTAAAACCCTTACTCATCAAAACTCCCTATGAGTTGTGGGACAACAAAAAACCCAATGTTTCATATTTTAAAGTTCTTGGGTGTAAGTGTTTTATCTTGAATGAAAAAGATACCTTAGGAAATTTTAATGCTAAATCCGATAAAAAAAAATTTCTTAGTTATTCTTCTATTTCTAAAGCATTTTGTATCTTCAATAAAAGAACTTTGATTATAGAAGAATCCATTCATGTTGTTTTCAATAAGATTTTCAAAATTAGGAAAAATGATTTTAACGATGATGTCAATTTTGATTCTTTCAATTTAAATGAAACCCCTTCTCCAACTAGCAACTTTGATGCATCCACTTCCAAAACATCCATACCCAAGGATTGGAAGCTTGTTCCTAGGCCAAATGACCATTTAGTTATTGGTACTAAATGGGTCTTTAGAAACAAACAAGATGAATATGGTATTGTGGTTCGAAATAAGGCTAGATTAGTGGCCAAAGGTTTCAACCAAGAAGAAGGTATCGATTACGAAGAAACCTTCACTCTTGTGGCTCGATTAGAAGTCATAAGGATGCTCCTTGCCTATGCTAGTAGTAATAATTTTAAGTTATTTCAAATGGATGTTAAAAGCGCTTTTCTTAATGGCTTCATTTCCGAATAAGTTTTTGTTGAACAACCTCCCAGATTTGAAAATAATAGCCTCCCTAATCATATATTTAAATTAACTAAAGCTCTTTATGGTTTAAAACAGGCTCCAAGGGCTTGGTATAAGAGACTTGGTTCTTTTCTTATAGAAAATAATTTCTCTAAAGGCAAGGTCGATACTATATTGTTTATCAAAAATTTTGAAAATAATTTTTTCATTGTTCAAATTTATGTTGATGATATTATCATCGGTTCTACGAATAAATCTCTTTGTGAATCTTTTGCTAAAACTATGAGCTTTGAATTTGAAATAAATTTGATGGGAGAATTAACCTTCTTTTTAGGCTTACAAATTGAACAATTAAGCAATGGCATCTTTATTAGTCAAACTAAATACGCTTTAGATTTGCTAAAAAGATTGAATATGGAAAGCTCAAAAGCTATCAACACTCCTATGAGCACCTCCACTAAGATAGAAATTGATGAAAGTGGAGAAAGCTTTGATAAAAAACTTATAGGGGTATGGTAGGAAGTTTACTTTACCTCACTACAACTAGATCGGATATCATGTTCAATGTAGGACTTTGTGCTAGGTTTCAATCGAATCCTAAGATATCTCATCTTAAAGTAGTTAAAAGAATACTTAGATATCTTAAAGGTACCATAAATCTAGAATTGTGGTATCCAAAATCCGAGAATTTTGAGTTAATTGCTTATGTTGATGCGGATTTTGCTGGGTGTAGACTAGATAGAAAAAACACATTAGGAACATGTCAATTTTTGGGACATGCCCTTGTTTCCTGGTCATCTAAGAAACAAAACTCAGTTGCACTATCAACAATCAAAGCTAAGTATATTGCAACTAGTGCATATTGTGCACAAGTTGTGCGGATGAAAAACACCTTAGAAGATTATAAAGTTCATTTTAAAAATATTCCCATTAAATGTGACAACACAAGTGCAATATGTTTAACAAAGAATCTCATTCAATACTCAAGAACAAAACATATTGATATTAGAGATCACTTTATACGAGATCATATCACTAATCATGATGTAATTATAGAGTTCATTGATACTAAACATCAACTAGCTGATATTTTTACAAAGCCTTTAAGTGAAGAACAATTTGACTTCATTAGAAGAGAATTAGGAATGTTGATTTGTCCGAATGCATAAATTTATTAAATTTCATTTTTGGACTTTCTTGATCCTTGATCAATCACTTAGAAACTCAATGCTGAAAATCTTATGATACGAATTTTACTTGATTATATGCTTCAATAATATGTTAGAAACTATGTGTTTTGGATGCAAAAATTTCCATGATGATAAGCATGTTTTACCTTCATGATTGTGTTTGAAAAGCTATGGCAAAATTGTGTCCAAATACATGAATGTGTTAAATTTTATTTTCAGATTTTCTTGATCCTAACAATACATGAATTTGTATTTCTCTTCTGGACTTAATGTATTTCTTTAATGGAGCTTTCATTAGCGTATGTTACTTCAAGTTTATTTCATATCAATGCTCCATGATTTTTGACATATGGAATTGTTTAACAAATGCATCTCTCATGAATTTACCTGGTGAAAAATGATTTTTAATCGAGAAATGGATTTGATGATTCTTTTATATGAATTCCTTCTTGATGAAGGAAGATTTCTTTTTGAGATGAACACTTGCAAGGATTTAATTCACATGCATATCTTGATCATTGTAAAAATGAAGTATGATTTAATCTCTTATCGTTTTTAACTTCATTCAAGATAGTTCATAATGGCTTTCCTCCTTCATGCAAAATGTTAATGACAAATAAAAAGAAAGAAGTAATAAAAGCTATCTCCTTAATGGACTTTTGAATGATACCATGTCATGATTGCTAGAAAAATAATTTGTATGAATGGTATCTTACCACTTATTGTTGAAAAATGATATGAATCTTTACCACACTTATTACTATGCTTGAAATATGCTTGAATTATTCTCCTTTTTATTGATGACAAAGGGGGAGAAATATGTGGTAAATTGATGATAGAATGAATTGCTATACACTTGAAATATTTGCATTAATGATAAGATATCTAGAGCTCAATTTATAATTTTATAAATTAATATCTTACCATATGATGAATTGCTATGATTGCCATATTTGCATTATGTTAAGATATCTAGAGCTCAATTTATAATTTTACAAATTGATATCTTACCATATGATGAATTGCTATGATTGTTATCCTTCACATTTGAAATATAAGACTTGAAAATGGATGTCTTGCCTTGACATCATTTTCAGAAAAATACATCATGATAGGAATCATGATGGGGTATTGATAAGTTTATATGAACTTAACTTATCATTATGTCTCTTGAATTCAAAGGCTTTGAATTCAAGAATGACTTATCTCAAGTATGGCATATAGATAGGGAGAGTTAAGGTTAACTCCGTCATTAATTAATTGTTATCATCAAAAAGGGGAAGATTGTTGAATCTCGGATTTTGATGATGAAGTCAATTGTCATTTGTTTATCGAATCTATATGTTGAGATAAGTGTGCTGGATTAACTACAATAGCAGTAAGACATGCAGTAGGTGTTGAGCCGGAGTCAAGACCAAGACCACATTGGGGGTTCGAGAGTTCGTCGGAAGTCCGGACAATCGTCGGAGGTTCTGCGGGAATAATCCAAGAAGTTCAGGAGCTTGCCAAAGAAGCTTGTCAGAACTCACCAATATGATCATCGCAAGTCCAGGAGTTCGCCGGAGCATCGCCGAAGGTTCATCGGATGTTCATTGGAAGTTCGTCGGAAGCTCACCGAAAGAAGCGATTGACACACCGGAACACGATTTGTAGTATTGATGTCTTAATTATCATAGTTAGCATATAGATTAAGTTAGGATTGGGAGGTGATCCCATTAACTTAATATGGGGCCATCTGGGCCCTTAACAGAACCAAATTGGGTTGAATGGAACAGCCCATTAGGACCCAGAATTCCTGGCCGACGGTGGCACCGCTTAGGAGACTCGGTCTCCTAGGAATTATGGGCGATGGTACCGCTAGGACCCCGAAAATCTGAGAGATGACACTTTTGAGCTCCAAATTCAAACTGAATGGGGCCTATATAATAAACCCTACCCTTTCCTGCATGAAAGGGAACCGAAAGCTTACTTTTATTTTGAGTATTTGAGGGCTTAAAAGTGTTGTAAAAGGCTATAAGTTCTTCTCCCTCTTTCCTTCTAAGTTTTGATCATTCAAGAGAGGAGTGAAAATCTGTAAGGGTTGTCTCCTAAGCCCGTCAAAAGGAGAAAAGCTGTAAAAGAGTAGTTGGCCTTCGCCTATTGAAGGAAGGCCTCTAGTAGACGTTGGTGACCTTGTCGGAGGAGGAAGCCAAAAGTGGATGTAGGTCAAGATTGACCGAACCACTCTAAATTTCGGTTTGCATTTACATTCTGCTCTTTATCTTAACTACAAACTACCTCCGTTGCTTTACATCATCTATACTTTCGTATGCTCTCAAGTTAAAGTTCTTTCCGAAATGGTTTTCATACGAAAGTCTTTTTAATCGACGAAAGTTTTCCGCTGCACTAATTTACCCCCCTCCCCCCCCCTCTTAGCGCTCTTAATCCTAACACTACTATCATTAACATCAAACTGGAAACTCGAGTCTATGTAGCCTTCAATCCTGAGGCTACTATCTCTATATACTAGTAAAAGATCCTTAATCCTTCTTAAGTACTTAAGGATACACTTTACTACTTTCCAGTGCTACAAGTCTAGATCCGCTTGATATCTGCTCGTGACACTCTGAGCATGCGCTATATCAGGTTTGGTACATAGCATGATATAAGTGATAGACCCTATCGCTGAGACAGAGTATCCTATCTATGTTTGTCCTTTCTTTAGGAGTCTTTAGGGGCATACACTTAGAAAGTGATATCCTATGTCTCATCGGTATGAGACCTCTCTTGATATTTTTCATGTCAAACCTTTTTGACAATAGTGTTTATATACCTGGATTGGGATAAGCTAAGCATCCTCTTGGATATATCTCTATAGATCTGAATCCCTAAGATATAGGATGCTTTCCTTAAGTCATTTATTGAGAAGTGTCTACATAACCAAACATTTACTATGGATAACATTACTACATCATTCCCAATGATTAAGATGTCATCCACATATAACACCAAGAAGGTGATTATGCTCCTACTTATCTTCCTGTACACATAAAGGCTCATCTTCATTTTAACGAAGTTATCTAATCGCCTCATCCAATCTTATGTTCCAACTTTAGAAAGTTTATTTTAGTCTATAAATGAACTTAAGTAACCTACACACCCTATCTGGGTAGTCCTTAGACACGAATCTCTCATACTATATCATATACACCCCCTTCTCGAGGTTACCATTGAGAAATGTGGTTTTCACATTTATTTGTCAGATCTTATAATCATAGTATGCTATAATAGCCAATAGAATTTTGATAGATTTTAGCATGACTACGGGTGAAAAGGTTTCATCATAATCAACTGCTTGTCTTTGACAATATCTCTTAGCCACTAGCCTTACTTTATAAGTCTCTACCTTTCCATCTACTCCGATCTTCTTCTTGAAGATCCACTTGCAACTAATGGGTATAATATCCTCGGATGCATCAATTAGGTTTCAAACCTTATTGGAGTATATGAAATTCATATCAGAATTCATGGCTTCTTGCCACTTCCCGGAGTCTACTCGTAATAGCCTCCTCGTAGGTCTAACAATCAATATTCTCAATATCCTCTCCTCTAATATGTCTCACATATCTCTCAAGAGGATACAATACTCTATCAGACATACGTAAAGTCAGAACTTATGTGCTAGGTACCTGAACAGACTTGGACTATGGAGTGACACTTAAGTTAGGTTCTCTAATCTCGCTCAACTCTATTACGCTCTCAGTATCTCCACCAAGAATGTGTTTCTTCTTAAGGAATGCTACTCTCTTAGCTAAAATGACATTTTGATCCTTGGGATGATAGAAATAATACCCACAAGTTTTCTTAGGGTATCCTACAAACTTGCACTACTCCATCCTCGATTCCAACTTATTGAGATTGTATCTTTTAACGTGGGCAAGGTAGCCCCAAATCTTAACAACCTTAAGATCGGGTTTCTTCATTTTCTATATATCATCTTGTGTAGACACTACTGGCTTAGTTGGAACTCTGTTCAGAAGGTAAGCTGTATTCTATAGAGCATATCCCAAGAATGAGATGGGTAGGTCAGCGAAGCTCATTATGGACTGCACCATATCTAATAGTATACGATTCCACTTTTTAGATATACTATTGAGCTGAGTTATATAAAAAGTTGTCCATTGGGATAGAATCATATAGTCCTTGAAGAATTTGGGTGAACTCTATACTTAAGTACTTACCACCTCGATCTAATCGAAGAGTCTTAATACTCTTTTCAATCTAGTTCTCCACTTCATTCTTATACTCTCTGAATTTCTCAAAGGCCTCAGACTTATACTTCATCAAATACACATATCCATACCTTAAGAAATCATTAGTAAAAGTCATAAAGTAGGAGTAACTACCTATAACATGAGTTGACATGGGTCTACATATATCATTATGTATGAGTTCCAATAGCTCAATGGCTCTCTCTCCAGTTCCACTAAAAGGAGAGTTAGTTAGTTTTCTACGAAGGCAAGGCTTACAAGTTGCATATAACTTATAGTCGAATAGATCTATATATCCATTCTTTAGTAATTTTTGAATCCTTCGTCATGGATATGACCTATCCTACAATATCACGAGTATGCACTATTCACCTCATCTCATTTCGAACTATTGGCTCATATACTTAGCAAAAGACTCACATAAAGACTCATTTGAAGAACCGAAAATGATATCATCAACATAAATTTGAACTATAAGAAAATCATTTTTAAAATATTTAAAAAATAATATAGTATTGACCTTGCCTTTTATAAAATTATTCTTAATTAGAAAGAAACTAAGTCTCTCATACCAAGCCCTTGGGGCTTGTTTTAAACCGTAGGGAGTCTTAGATAATTTAAAGACATGATTCGGAAAGTTAGTATTCTCAAATCTGGGAGATTATTTAACATAAACTTCTTCAAAAATAAAACCATTAAGAAAAGTACTTTTAACATCCATTTGAAATAACTTAAAATTATTATAACTAGCATAGGCAAGAAGAATCCTTATGGCTTCAAGTCTAGCCACTGGAGCAAAAATTTCTTCATAATTGATACATTTTTCTTAGTTGAAACTTTTGGCCACTAATCTAACATTGTTTTTAACCACGATACCAAGTTCATCTTGCTTATTTCTAAATACTCATTTAATACCAATTACCAAATGGTCACTAGTTCTAGGAGCAAGCTTCCATACCTCATTTCTCTCAAATTGATTTAATTCCTCATATATTGTAATAACCTATGAATCATCTTTCAGGGCCTCATCAATATATTTAGGTTCAATTTAAGATAAAAAGGCTGCATTTACACAAAACTTTTTTAGAGAAGAACGAGTTTGAATACCTTTTGAAGTGTCTCTAATGATTAGTTCATTAGAATGAGTATCTATATACTTTCAATCCTTAGGTAAGGATTTTTTGGAAGAAGATGCATTCAAGATGCTAGTGGGAGAAGAGGATTCATTCAAATTTAAACCATCAAAATCAAAATCATCAT
The DNA here is from genome assembly GCA_004837865.1 of Musa balbisiana. Taxonomy (NCBI): domain Eukaryota; kingdom Viridiplantae; phylum Streptophyta; class Magnoliopsida; order Zingiberales; family Musaceae; genus Musa; species Musa balbisiana. Next base: position 38,288,904 of record CM017197.1, read on the forward strand.
CAAAATCATTTTTCTTGGATTCGAAAACTTCATTGAAAATAACATGAACGGATTCTTCTATAACTAAAGTTCTTTTATTAAATACACAAAATGCTTTAGAAGTAGAAGAATAACCAAGAAAAATGTCTTCATCGAATTTTGTATTAAATTTTCCTAATGCTTCTTTTTCATTTAAAACAAAATATTTATAACCAAAAACTTTAAAATACGAAACATTAGGTTTTTTATTATTCTACAACTCATAAGGAGTTTTAGAAAGTAATGGTCTTAGTAGAACCCTATTCATGATATAGCATGTTGTGGTAATGGCTTCAACCCAAAATTATTTGGGTAGACTATGTTCGTTTAACATGGTTTTGTCATTTCTTGTAAACTTTTATTTTGTCTTTCAACTCCTCCATTTTGTTGTGGATTTCTTGAAGTAGAGAAATTATGGTTATACCCATTTGATTTACAAAAGTTTTAGAAATCACGGTTTTGAAACTCACCACAGTGATCACTATGTATAAATGAAATCATAAAACTTTTTTCATTTTGAACAAGTTTATAAAATTTTAAAAAATACTTAAAATAATTAATTTTGTATGCCAAGAAGTATGTCCAAGTGTATCTACTATAATCATCAATAATTACAAAGATGTATTTGCTATCTCCTAGGTTTGTTGTATCAATTGGTCTAAATAAATCCATATAGATCAATTGCAATAGTCTAGAGCTGCTTATTTGATTCTTTAATTTTAAAACTATATTTTATTTATTTTCCTAGTTGACATGTATCACACAATTTGTCTTTGACAAACTTGATGCTAGGGATTCCTTTTACAAGTTCTCTAGATAAAATTTGGAAGATTAGTTTCATGCTAACATAACCTAACCTCCTATGCGAAAGCCAACCATCATCGTTTAGAACCAAAAAATAAGTTTCATTACAAAACTCATCAAGTCCTTAGGGCAATCAAAGAGATATTTATGTGTGGTATTTCTATAATGCAAGTATTAGATTCAAACTTGATGTTGTAACCTTTATCACATAATTGACTAATACTTAGTAAGTTATACTTTAAACCATCTATTAATAAAATATTTTCAATCAAAAGATTTGATTTGTTACCTATATTTCTTTTTCCAATAATTTTTTCCTTTGTTGTTGTCTCTGAAGGTAACAAATCTTTTATTTTGGCTAGTGAGCTTAGAGAAGTGTGTTGAATCTTTGGTCATATGTCTTGAGCATCCACTATCAAGGTATCATCTCTTGCTCATAGCTTGTGATTATAGACATATCCACAAGAAAGGGGGTTTTCTTTTAGGTACCTATTTTACCTTGGGTTTCTCATAAATAAATTACCTAACTTATCATTTTGCATTAAGTTATTTAAGGTTCCTTTAGGGACCCAAATTAACTTATGTGGATTATACCTCTTAAATGGACATTTATATGTATAATGTCCAAATTTACAACAAAAGTTGTATTTGTTTTGGGGTGAAACATGCAAAGTTGGGCCTTTAACAAAGATGGTTGGCTTTTGGTGAGTGTTACTCACAAAGCCGATTCCATCTTTTCTATGAACATGATCCATTTTTGCTAAGATGGATTTGCCTCCTATTTCAAATTTTTCTAAGGTTTCATGTAATAGCAATTTTTTCTTTTTAAGCATCTCTAATTCTTCACATTTTGTACAAGGAGGCAATATTTCATTTTCATGCTTAATATTTAAACTATTAAATTCACAAACAAGAGAGGCATGCTTTTTTTTTAATAATTTATACTTTTTACTAACTATTTTACATTCATCAAATAAATCACGAAAAGTATTCAACAATTCATCAAAGGATAAATTAGCTTCGATTGAGTTACTTGCCTCATTGCTAAGCAGCATTAAAGCATAGTAGCAATTTCTTTGCTGGTTGGCTCCTCATCTTCGAATACACTTGAATCGTCTTAAGTAGCTTTTAGCGCTTTCTTTTTCTTCAATTACTTCTTCTTCACTTGGGGATATTCACTTTTGAAGTGCCCTGACTTCTTATATTTGTAGCATATCATTTGGTCCTTTTTAGGTTCAATTTTGTATTTAATGTCATGTTTAGTTTTGTTCCCTTTAATGAATTTTTTAAATTTTCTTTTTAGAAGTATCAAGTCATCATCATCATCATCACTTGAGTTTTCTCTCAAGTGGTCTTCTTAAGTTCTAAGTATCAAATCCTTCCTATTCTTTAGAAGATTGTTCTCAAGTTCTTCATGTGCAATGCATGTCATTTCGTAGGTCATCAAAGACCAGATAAGTTCTTCAAGTGGAAAGTTGTTCAAGTTCTTGACTTCTTGAATTGCGGTTATTTCAAGATCTCAATTCTTTAGAATGAATCTTAATATCTTGTTAATAAGTTTAAAGTTAGAAAAACTTTTACCAAGTAATTTTAGACCATTGACGACATCCATAAACCGGCTATATATGTCTCTAATGGTCTCGCTTGGTTTCATGTGAAACAATTCATAGCTATGAACTAAGAGATTGATTTTTGACTCCTTAACTCTACTTGTGCCTTCGTGTGTGATTTCAAATATATGTCAAATGTCATAAGTCATTTCATAAATAAAAACTCGATTGAATTCATTTTTATCCAAAGCATAAAATAAAGTATTTATAGCTTTGGCATTCAAAGAGAAAGTCTTCTTCTCCAAATCATTCCAATCGTTCATTAGAAGAGAAGACTTTTGAAATATATTTTCAATGATATTCCATAACTCAAAATCCATAGAAATCAGAAAAATCTTCATTCTAGTTTTCCAATAAGTATAGCCTGTTCCATTAAACATGAGAGGATGTATGATAGAATAACCCTCATGATTGCTGGCAAAAGTTATCTCTCTTGAGTTTTAAACCAAATCGAGAGTAACCTTGCTCTGATACCAATTGTTAAGACCAATATGACACTAAGAGGGGGAGATGAATTATTGCAGTGATAAAAATTACATTGATTTAGAAAATTTCGTTCGATAAAATCGTTTCGATAAAGCCCATATCGGAAGGTAATAAAAGTAATGATTTAGAGTAAATGTAAAGTGTAGAGTGCAGCTAAGTAATGAAAGAAATTAGTAAGGAAAGAATACACCAGATTTATAGTGGTTTAGTCGTTATGACCTACGTCCACTTCTGATTCCTCCTCTATCGAGGTCACCGACGTCCACTAATGGTCTTCCTTCAATAGGTGAAGATCAACCACCTTCTTATAAAGTTTTTTTCTTTTCATGGGTTTAGGAGACAACCATTACAAGCCTCACATCTCTTCTTTAATGATTACAAAGTTGAAGAAAGAGGAGAAGGACCCTTAGCACTTTTACAATACTTTTTATACCCTAACATTTAAAGATTTTTTTCACACTTTTCTGCTCTTTTTGTTACCCTTTCATGCAGAAAGGAGTGAGGCATTTATAGGCCCCAAAGGTTTCTGAATTGGAGCTAAAAAGTGTCTCATCTCGAATTGTCTGATAAAGCCTTAGAGACTAGACTCTAGCGGTACCACCGCCTGACAGCATTAATTGTCGATGGTACCACCGGCCAGTTTAGGTGATACCACCACCTAGTCTGGGTAGTACCACCGCCCAGACCACCTAGGAGGCTGAGCCTCATGCGGTTCCATCGCCCACCATGGGTGGTGCCATCGCTTAGCAAGGCTCCAAGTGGCCGAGTGGGCCTTCCATCCAGCCCAACTCAGCCTTATTTTAGGCTTGTTGGCCCCTAACTGAGTTAGTAGGATTACCTCACAATCATAACTTAATCTAAGTTCTAACTATAATAATTAAGGCATTAACTAAGCAATCTTTCTCTAGTATGTCAATTATTCATCCAGTGAAGTCTCAATAAACTTCCCATAAACTTTTGCCACGCTTTTGGGGAAATCTTAACAAATTCTTAGCGAACTCCCAATGAACTCTCGACGAGCTCCTGATGAACTCTCGGCGAGCTTTTGGCAAACTCCCGATGACTTCTTAGCAAGCTCCCGACGAACTCTCGGAGAACTCTCGATGAACTCTTGGTGAGCTTTCGGCACATTGTCTAAATCTTCATCATATCGTCCGATCTTTGACTCCGGCCCAACATCTGCTTTTGTCTTATTCATTATCGTAGTCAATCCTGCAAAACTTATCTCACTATATGGATTAGATTAATAATTTATCAATTGATTTCATCATCAAAATCTGAGATTCAACAAAGGACTCACTCAGTTCCTTCTTTAACCTGTCAATTATATACATATCTTTTCCAAGGATAAGCATGTCATTAACATAAAGTAAGAGAATAATAAAGTCCTTACCAAACTATTTAATGTACATATAATGATCTAAAACCGTTCTTTTGTATCCATTTTTAGTCATAAATAAATTAAACTTTCTGTACCAGTATCTTGGAGCTTGCTTCAACCCATACAAACTCTTCCTCATCTTACGGACAAAATTTTCCTTACCTTTGACTTTAAAGCCTTCTGATTGCTCCATATAAATTTCTTCCTCCAAATCACCATGAAGGAAAGCTATCTTCACATCCAACTACTCAACCTCTAAGTCTAGGCTAGCAGCAATACCAAGAGCAACACAAATAGAAGACATTTTAACAATAGGAGAAAAAATTTCTTCAAAGTCAATACCTTTCCTTTGACCAAAGCCTTTCACAACCAATCTAGCTTTGTACTTTGGTTGAAAATAATGTTCTTGAGTCTTTAACCTGAAAATCCACTTGTTCTTCAAGGTCTTCATTCTCTTTGATAGTTGCACCAAATTATAAGTATAGTTCTTTTATAGAGCGTCTATCTCTTCCTACATAGCAACTAACCACTTTTTTTTCTACTCATTTTCAACTGCTTCCTAATAACTCTCTAGTTTACCTGAATCAGTAAGCATCATATACTCGTATCTTATAGAAGGTTAACGTTGTTTAGAAGATCTTCTTAACTAAGGTTATGCGAGAAGTTATTGCCCAACTTCTTTTTGCTCAATATATCCTATTGGTAGATCAACATCGAGCTCTACACCATCTTCCTACATATCTCCCTCATCACCTTGATATACTAGAGGAGTAACTATGTCATAATTTGCTAATCCTTCTGTAGAAGTCTTAGTTGGTGCCTCCTTCTTCAAATCATCAAGGGTTTGCTCCTCAATGAAGACCACATCTCTAATTCTAAATACCTTCTGCTTTTTTAGATCCTAAAGCCTGTAACCAAAACTGATCATGTGAGTAGCTAAGAAAAATACATTCTTTAGTCTTACCATTTAGCTTAGACCTCTTATTGTTCGGAATATGTGCAAATGCACGATAACTAAATAATCTCAAATGCCTATAGGAAACATCTTTCCCTGACCAGACATGCTTTGCAATATCACCATCTAAGGCTGTATAGGGTAACAAGTTGATCACATCAACTATAGTCCTCAAAGCCTTATCCCAAAACTTTTTAGATAGCTTGGCCTATGAAAACATACATTTGATTTTTTTCATAATTGTGTGGTTCATCCTCTCTCCAATTACATTATGCAAAGGTAAATCAGGAACTATCATCTCATGTTGGATGCCATGTGACCTACAATAATTATTAAATAATCCTATGTACTCATCACCATTATATGATCTTATACATTTTAATTGTCTTTTTGTCTCCCTTTCAACTCTAGCATGAAACTCTTTGAAAACATTAATAACCTGATCTTTGGTCTTCATAGCATAGGCTTAAACATTTTTGGAAAAGTCATCTATAAAAGTGACAAAATAAAGTGTATCATTAATATCATGAACATTAACAGATTATTCAAAAGTTTTTGTCCTTAAAGGACTACATACATCTGTATAAATACAGTCTAAGACATGTATTTTTCTAGATAAAGTTGGACTAGAAAGGAAACTCTACGTTGTTTACCAGCCAAACAACCAATACAAGGGTTCAAACGTATACTACTAAGGTCTGGCAAAACATCTCTCTTGAAAAGAACTTGCAGTCCCTTCTTGCTCATGTGTCTTAATCGCTTATACCACAACTCTATTCTAAAGTCTTTCTCTATAGCATTTAACTACTCACTACAAGCTTTAGCTTATAATCTGTACAATGTGTGACATTTCTTCCCACTAGTCATAATAAGAGAACTCTTACTAAGCTTACATTACCCTTTGTGAAATCTGCTATCAAAGTCTTCATCATCTAGCATTCCAACTGAAATTCAATTTAACCTTAAGTCAATCATATGTCACATATCCTTAAGTACAAACTTGTAGCTAAGATTAGTCTTTATGTGGATATGACCCATGTCGATGATATATGTTGTGTCATAGTTGCTCATCTTAATAACACCAAAATTTATAAATATGTAGGTAGCAAATCTCACCAAATCACTTTTAGTTCAAAAGTATATTTATTTCATATCTCAAATCGATGTATGTAACTATCCTGTGTCAATCGCCCACTCAAAATAAAAAGAGACAAAATCAAATAATCACCACCCTACACTATAGTTGTAGTATTATCTTTTGACTCTATATACTCTACTTTTTTTTCATTTTTCTTTCTCTTCTTAGATTGTTTGCACTGATTCTTGTAATATCCTTTCTCACCACAGTTATAGTAAACAATATCTTTTATTGGTCTTGACTTGCTTCTACCCATGCGTGAATCGCTTCTATCCTTGGACTTTAACTTTTCTTTATTCTCTGAGATAAGTGCCTATGAATCAATCTAAGATGTTGCTAAATTATTTTTTCTCAATTCCTCATTCAATAAACTACATGTTACTTGATTTATAGTGATAATACCATCTGACACAGAATTACTGAAGGAAACTACTAATGTCTCCCAACTTTCTGATAATGAATTGAGAAATAACAATGCTTACAACTCATCATCAAGAGATATTTTCATAGAGGATAACTAGTTAGTGATACTCTGCATTTCATTCAAATGCTCAACAATAGAAGTACCCTCCTTATATTTTAGGTTCACAAATTTTCTAATTAAGAAACCTTTGTTGTTAGTTGTTTTTCTTTCATAGAGACCTTCCAACTTTTTTTAAAAGTGAGTGTGCAGAGCTTTTAGTAGAAACAAGATGAAAGATACTGTCATCAAGCCATTGTCGAATAAATCCGACTGTTTTTCGATCTAACTTCTTCCACTCATCATCTGTCATAGTTATGGATTTTGCACTATCCCCTTATAAAGACCCATACAAATTTTTGCAATATAAGAGATCTTCCGTTCTTGGTTTTCATATTATCCAATTATTTACGTTCAAACTAATTATGCAAGAAATATTTCCGACCTCCATGTTGGAATATAAAAATCAAATCATCAAAACCTTGCTCTAATACTAATTAATGGGATAAAAAGAGAACTTTGTATATGAACAAATACAAGCAAGCTGTAATACGTAGCGGAGTTAAATGGAATCACAATAAAATAGGACACCAAGATTTACATGAAAAACTCGTCCAACATGAAAGGTAAAAATCAAAGGACAAACCAAAGAAAATTTAATATAAGAACAATGAATATACAAATCCCAAAGTCTCTTGCCTAAAATTCAAGTAACAATCACAAGAGAATAATTGGGAAATAAGGATTATATCACTATGCATAATATCCAAAATCTCTTTAAAAAGTTCACAATAAATTTGATCTAACTTAAGGTGATAACACTAATGATTAACAATAGTCTTTACGTTGTCCTTATCTTCTTTCCTTTTTTATTTATCTTTTTCTAAACTACATTATAGTTTTTCAGCCCTATTCACAGCCACCACTTGCTCCCTCTAGGGTTAAGTTTAAAAAAAAAACAAAAGAGTTAAAGGTAAAGTTGACTGTGGACTGTTAAAACCTGAGCTGAACTAATGGGCTATCTGCCCAACAGTAGCAACTCCAGAGTTGGTTCTGATGAAAGTGAGAGGGCTCAATATAGCTCATGTAAAGTGTCATTTGCAAATAAGCAAAGCTGTGATGCATCTTTTTTGGTCTGTTTGTTTCTTCATTTCCTCTCCAATTCGTATGCTTTGAATCAGATGTATCGAAGCAAGAAGCTAGATGATTCCTGGAAAGATTTATTCCCTACCATTTCTTCAGGTTCGGCTGTGTTCTAACTCTTCCGTTTCTTTTGGAACACTTAGATTAGGGTTTCTCCGAAGGCAATATACAACTACACTACTCTGTGCCAAAATCTGACCTGTTGTACCATTCTGCATGCACGGACAGCTTCATACCAGTTCTTTAGAACGGGGAATGGAGACTACATGCCGCAGAGCATTCATGAGCTTGATCACCTCTACAACCTTTGGCAGCGAAAGTGGTACCAGCAGTCACTCGATCTAAGCAGCAGCATGTTAGGGTTGTTAAACAACTTTACACCATGATTGGAGAGTCGGTATAGCTCAAAAGCTAAAGGTCGTTCATATGGGTGTCCGAGGTGGGAGCTGGAGAAGGAGGTCGGGTCGAGATCGACATCTTCTGGGTCGAACTGAGGTAAAGTTGGGGAGCCTCTTCCACGTGGGATTCTTGCACACCGGCCAAATTTGAGAGAGAGATTTCTAACTTGATTCCTCCGAAGCTTAAGTCAGGTGGACTAAAAGGTGGACTAAAGGGTGTTTTCAAATGTTTGGAATCTGTCCCCCTAGCGTTGGCTAGAGGATCGATTTTTATATCTGTTATTGAGAGTTGGTCATACATAGTTCGTTGATGGCCATCGACGCTCCGAGCTGCTCGACCATATACTCCACGCGACGCCGTCTTGCATATCCCAAGGTTGTTCCGTACTGTGTGGCACCCAGGTGGCGCAGGCACGGTCGGACGTTACCACTGCATCACTCCGAGCTCTCATGTCTCGTCAGCCCCGAAATTGCACATCGGCTCTGATGGCTACTGGCTGTTGTTGCATGGTAGTACCAGAAAATGTCATATCAAGGGTAAGGTAGAGAAACTAGTTGTACGGATCGCAACTCTCGAACCCTAATTTCTAACTGCAACTTTCTTCTGCTGCGGTCAAGAAGGCTCCAAGAATGGACGTTTAACAAGGAAGGCAAGGAAAGCTACGACTGCAGGAAAACCGAACCTGATGACTGAGAACAGGAGGGAGAAAGATTGGTGTCACAGTACGTCGCAACTAAGCTTGAGATCAAACTTGGTGAATGATGGGGCGGACAATAAGAAGCGTCCCGAAGCTGAAGAAGTAAAGAGTAGTGTGCTCTCACTCTCACTCGCACTCTCGCCACCTGAATCCATGCAACAACACGAGGGAAACATGAAACCCACAATGCAGTTCATGCGGACAGATTGCAGCAAGAAGGCAGGTTTGGGACCAAGTGCTTTAGGTCTGACCATGTCCATGAGGGCATTGGAATGAGATCTTTCGAGTACTAGTCTCAGGTACCTCAAGAGTGGTTCCTTTGAGTTGATTTGGTTGAAGTGTAGAGAGATGGTGGCCTGAGTTCATCTGAAATCATAATTCTCCGGTAAAAGGTACTGGTGATTCAATCTTTATAAAGGTGATGAAGATTTATTCTCTCAATATTGTTGAATAACATGCTTTCTCGTGTTAATTCAGGAAAAATCACATATGTTTTGAGACAATATATATCAAATTTTGAAAAATTAGTAGATCAAAATATTGCAATTTTCTGTTGCTGGTAAATTCTTGTAGAGTTTCGGATGCTCCATTTAGTCTCCATCTGAGATTTGTAGAGGGGTTCTATTGAAGGCTGGAAGTAATGATCTAATTGATCTTCTATGACTCATGTATAATTGCAAATCAAAACAAAAAAAAAAAAAGAGAGACTTTTTTGTTAGAGAAAGAGAATTGTTTTTTATATATACATTTTAGTTGTTATCTTTTCACAAAGAATCATGTAAAATAGTGTATTCTCTTTTACTATATTTTCATGTTCTTTCACAGTTACAGTATGAAAATATAGAACCGAAAAGTTCGATAACTATAAGTGATAGTTTATTTTTATAATCAGAGCATCAAAATATTGTCATGTAGAATAATCAAGTTAATGCAAATGAATAAGCATCTCAAAATGTATACAATTTTTCTTCTTTTGATCAGTACAATTATCTTAATATCATGAACAATAGCTATAGGAATGTCAAGTTTCCTGTTGATGGCAGCACAGTCACCATCTACCCCAACCAAAAGAATTCATTCTTTGTTCCACAGATGCATGTGAAATGCAGGTAGAGATTAAGAATCAAAATACCACTGCATAACAATATCATATCTTTATCTGATGTATCTTCAAGCCAAAGCCACAGTTAAAGGCCATATCTCCTGTAAGTTTTGGCATCAGCAGATCTGGATGTGCATTAGATGATGAAGGCAGATATCTGAAGAGAGTGAGAGAGAGAGAGAGAGAGAAAGAGAGATTTAAACTAATGTAATATTAGCAAGTATCAATTAATGCTGCAGATCACCAAAGAACCCCAAACAAAAAAAAGAAATGTTTCAAATATGTGAGAGGATACAGCATATAACTTCTCAAGCTTGTTGTAGTACCAGTGGCAACAGCACCATGCAGTCACAAAGATCTTCCCAATGACACCAGAATCCTTAAACTTCAAATTTATATATTTTTGGACAGGATTAATTTTTGATATTAGACACAGTGATCAGCACAGAAAGAAAGCTCTATCTTGTGAAGGCCACACCATCAGAATAAACAAGCCAATATCAGAGCCTGACAGCAGCTGATTTATCACCACAATGGCCATATAGATCAGGGATTTCTTTGCTCTTCTCCCCTTAAGATTGTGTCAACCATCTCACTACTACAGAGAAATAGATTTGGCAATGCTGAAACCATATTACCCTCTGAGAAGCATCCTAGAGAATTGGATTCTTGATTGAGGTTTTCTATTATCCTATACTTGATGACAACTTGAAGAACTACTAAACATTAGTCATAAGATTTCAGTTCATTTGTGGCTTATGACAACAATATTAAACTGTACATGTATCAATTATTATTCAAAGTTAACCTTAGATTGGTATTTAAATTATAGGATGCCAATGTTTAAGTTTTTATAATGAAATAATCAGTTGAGTAGAACTAATTCATTTTGCAAGTGCACTATGCCCAACTTAAATTTGAATTTCATTTTTTTTTTTTCACTTTTTCTTTTGTTAGTCTGGATCAGTCACCAATTTGAATTACGAAGGCACCTTGAGACCTAGCTCATATTCTGAATCTTGTGACACTTTGAGAATCGATCTAGACATAGTTTAGCATGACAAGGTTCTTTGGTCGATCGAGTCAACCATTATGAGTGTAAGAAGTGGTAAGAGGAAAGAAAAAAACCTGTTATTCCAATAATCTTTTATTTAGAGGTAGCGATCTTGATGGGGGCATAGCTAAGAAAACGTTACTCCGAGTTAAATTAGGCTTTTACACCTCTTTTGTAAAAAAGACCGATGATATCGAGAGGATACCCGATAAAATTCTTTCATCGATAAAAGTCAAGTATTCATAATCTCATTTCCTTATTTATTCAAAGATTATTCTCGAAATGATGTCTTGTTTGAAAAATTTTCTATCACAATTTATATTTTTATTATTTTTATAAAAAAATGATATTCTTGTGTCTAAGTCTTAAGACATGAGTTTCACGTTTTCCAAGTGATAGACACATCACTCAAAGATTTTGTTGGGATTGTATGTATGCCGTGTTAGCTAGCTCTAATTAGGTGGGGCTGGTGGTGACGACTCTTCTCCAAACTCATGATGGCAAAAGGCTGCAAAAGTATTAAATAGCAACATTTATAGCATCAAGAACCAGAAGGAAACGCAATCCGATTTGTAATCAGCTAGTCATAGCCAATTCCCATTTGCATTGATTCATCCAATAATCTGTGATGTGATATTATCCTATGGTAGGTGGGCTGATGAAGCAATGGAGGGAGGCAGTTTGGCAGCAATCTTTTGTTCTATATCAACAACAAGAATTACAATTTACTCAATCTTTTATGCATTGGGAAGAGTAGTTGGCAGACATCTTTTGGTACCTATACAAGACTTTCGAATCACTCAAACCTTTTGTGCAATGAAAGAAAGAAACAGGCACCATAGGGTTCTTCCATCTGTCTCAACAAGGGAGGATAAGGAGGTCCCTTGATTTGGATTTGTTGCTATCAACATCCGAACAGATCTTTGGGTCACCTTCTATTTGGACGATGTCTCCACTGTAATTTATAATATATCAAAGATCTCAGAAATATTGTCTAAAATTAGGATCAGCCAGATTAGATTTCAACTACTAATTCAATCCAAAAAAGCTATTAGGTTGAGTTAAAAGACTCAACTATATGTCATTGGATTCTCTCAATATTTATTAGTCATCTTTTTCCAATCTCTCTTCATGCATAAATATTTTTTAACATAATACATATGTAATTTACCTAAACTAAGGAGCTAATTCATTTTTTAAAAATTTATCTCGGTGTGAATCGAGATTTCCCCATAAAATAAATTGTATCATACTTAAATGAAGAATCAAGACTTGATTATAGAATCGAGTGAATGCGCAATTCATTTACGAGTCCAACTCATCTCAAATTTAAATCATTAGAAGAAAAAAAATTGACAAGTATAGTTCATTTCATTTAAGAGTCCAACTCATCTCAAATTTGAATCATTAGAGGAAAAAAATGATATAAATACTTGCCTCATTTTCATTGATTCTAGGAGGTTTTATAGTCTAATTTTCTATATTTTGAGATTAATTTTCTATACTCCATTTTTAATTGATTCTAAGGGTTTGACCAACCGTCATCACACCCACAAATGAGCTACTCGATTGCATAATTAGGATATACTCGCATTATACTTGGTTGAAAAATCAAGATTCGACTATACATTTGAGTGAATCATAGTTCATTTGCGAGTATAATACTAAAAAAATTAGTCTCAACCTTGAATCATTAGAAGAAAAAAAAAAGATATAATTACTTCATTAATTTTTCTAATTTTTGTTTATTATAAGAGCTTTTATAGTTTAATTATATATATTTTATATTAATTTTGTAATCGAATATATATATATATATATACTGAAAAGTGAGATATTTCTGAATAATTCATTTCATTCATCCACCATTATAGGGTGAGGCTGAGCACGAAATAAAGTTGAGAGGAGCACAGTTTCTCCTTTCCTGTGACGCTTATGAACACACAAAAAGCTTCGGCACCCATCCGACTTGATGTAAAGTTGCAGGTGGATCAGACAAAAATATCCTTGTCGAATGGACCGAGGAGGACATAACAATAACATTGTCAAAGCTGAAGCCAATCAATCGCTCGGTTCAGAGACCGGGTGGGCTGTCATGGGGGCATTGCCTTCTTCAACATTCATTGCACTCCGACGAGCAATTTGTTTGTGTCGTGAAAGCCTTGCAGCTCATGTGAAAGTCGATGATGGCGTACACCGAAAAGGAAACAGAGAAGAAGAGCAACGCTTGCATGATTGATGGCATGCAGAACATGAGCTCAGCGATTTGACTTGAAGATCCATCGTTTGTTGGATTTGTAGTTGTCAGTGACTGTAGGTAAACTTTCTTTTTTTTCTCACTCATCAATTCAGGGTTTCTGATTTCTTGTGGTGCCTTGAGAAACAGTGCACATACATTGTCTATAATCTGATATGTGATAGACCATTTGGGAATATATCTTACAACACAAACAAGGAATTGAGAAAAAAAAATTCCTTATGCTATATAAAATATTTTGGAGAGTGCCCCTTCTTTTGCTTTCTTTAAGAAATGTTTTTTAATTTTAAAAATATCAAAAATACTCCTTAAAAAGTTTTCTCGTCAAAAAAAAAAATTTTTTTTTAACCTATTACAGTGTTTTCATTTATCTCATTTATAGTTTTTTATAATATTTTTATTGATGTATTAAAAATAATAATATTATTATTATTATTAAAAAATATGATGAGTGACATCATATCATGTCTTTTTATTGTCATCGTACATACGTAATTGCAATATCATATTCTTAGATTTTATAATGTTTTCAAGTAGATTTTATAGTATTTTTATGGTGATGATCAAAATATTGTAACACTCAAGTAGATCTTATAGTATTTTTATCAGTAATGATTTAGATATTTTTTAATTAAATATACTGTTTAAAAAAAATAAAATTAGAAAATGCCCTAAATGTGAGTAAGTATTTTCTATGAAAATCATTCAATAATAATTTTTAAAATTTGATATTTATAAATAAAAAATTAATTTATATTTTTTATTAGTATTTAAAAGTTTTATTATATTGTTTCACATGACACATATGACAGTTGTGGATTTCGACTTGTATAATGATGTATTAAATATATTTATTGAGTCCAAATCTTAATTTATGGACCAAAAAGTCATCCCTTTATTTCTCCTGAGGCCCAAAAACAAAAACAAAAAGAAAAAGGCATTTTTTTTCTTGGAAATGGCTTGAGTAGACGGCAATCCTGCAGCGAATTGGGTGCGCGAGCGAGTGCGGAGTCCGACGGTTGAGCCGTCGTCTCAACGCCACTGTGCCATCGCCGCTCGGCATCGCCCTCCTACATAATCCGGTCGGGCCATGAGAGGTCGGAGATCTCGGTTTCGAATTTGGTTCTGCTACTCTGCTGTGAGCGCCGGGAGTGAGGAGTAGAGCGCGAGTGCGACACGGCCGGTGGTCGAAGAGGATGCCGTTGGTGCGGTTGGAGTTGAGGAACGAGTACGGGTTGGGAGATCCGGAGCTGTACAGAGGAGGGTTCAGGAAGGAGGAGCCGAAGGCGATCTTGGATGGCGTCGCCGTCTCCGGCCTCGTGGGGATCTTGCGGCAGCTGGGCGACCTCGCCGAGTGAGTTCTGCTCGCCTCTTTAGTCTCTCCGTTACTTTCTCGTATGTTCTGCCATATGCCACCCAACTTCCTTCTTGTTTCTTGTTCTTGGGTTCTTCGGAAACCCTATGATTCTTGTTGTGCATGTCGCGAGAAATATTAGTTGAATTTTGGTCCTTCTCAATTCGATTAAAGTTCCTCTTTTTTACTCATTTGGTTGTGGCAATTATGGGGTCAGCTGACTCGGAGTTGCAAACTGGAGCCAGGATTAATTAATGCCATGGGGTGTGTGTGTGTGTGTGTGTGTATGATTTTTGTATCTTTTGCCTTGTTTTCCTTCTAATTTCTGCAAAGATCAAGTTTAATTTTTGTGGCATAAAATTGTGTTTTTTAACTGATTTAATTGTAGTGAATAAGGAATGATTTCTTGAAGGGTACAGTTAGCAGGGCGAAGGGGGTTGGTGGGCTGCATGTCTACCACCAGTCGGTGAGGGATTAATTTAGATGGTGAAATTGGTTGGTTTCAAGTTGTTGTTTTTAGCTGTGGATTCAATGGAAGGAGATTGCATCGTTTTACTAGATTTGCATGACTAATTTTCACTCGAGAAAAAATTGTTGTAAAGAGAGGTAAACAAGGACAAGGTAAAGCGTGATATCTCAAGGTTTGAGAGAGTTTTTTCTTAGCTCAATAAACGAGGGTTTCATGACAAAATTCTATGATGCAGATTGTTAACTTGTTAATGGTATCTAATCGATATTTAAATGCACCACCTGTTGATACCAGGCTTTTGGGTCAGGGATGCCTATTGCTATTTTGAATGAGTACGATGCCATAGTTTGGGATTTTTCTCTTCGTGTGTGTTCATTTAGAATAATATTATTCAAATAACTTTGATCATCTCTTGCTCTTTGTTTTAGATTTGTTATGGTTGTTGTTAGTTTATGGTTCAACATTTGTTGTTATTTCTGTTTAACAGTAATTTTGTTTCATATGTTCATAATCTTGTCTGTCATACCTGTACTGAAATGAATCTGTCAATATCACAGATTTGCTGCGGATGTTTTCCATGACCTGCATGAACAAATAACGGCCACAGCTGTACGAGGGCGTCAAATGATGACACGAGTACAGAACATAGAATCAACAGTTCCATCTATTGAGAAGGCCTTTGGAAAACAAACAAGCTACGTACATTTTGCATATGTTGCGGGTACCAGTTTCTGAGCTTTTTCTTATGCACTACTCAGAATATGTTTGGCACCTCGATGATAAATCATTTATTTCAGGTTCCGACTGGCATGCCCGCATTCGAGATGAGCAAAGCAGCCTCCTCTCCACTGAATTGCCACGCTTTATGATGGATTCATATGAAGAATGCCGTGATCCACCTCGTTTGTTCCTGCTTGACAAGTAAATATGACATGTACATTTTCTATCACCGTTTCTTTTCTGCCAAAGATATGTTTAAATTGTTTCCCTCTGTTCAGATTTGACCATGCCGGCACTGGAGCTTGTCTGAAAAGGTATTCAGATCCACCCTATTTTAAGAGGGTGTGGACTGCATCACAAATGGAAAATTCTGAAAATTTTCAAAAAGAAAAGAAAGTTCATAAAACCAAGGTACTTGTTTACTTTAAATTTTAGCTCTTCCATCCATAAGAAAAGAACTGCTTAAATAATCATATAAGGGAATGCCATTGAAGGAGCTTAATAAATGTAAGATGAATCTTAGTAATCTAGATTCTTACCTAGAAAATGTGTTGAATAGGTGTGATTAATGAGAACTAGGATGGAAATCTAGAATGTGAAAAAAATAATTTAATCTGGATGTACTGTGATGTCAATGTATTCTCCAACATGCCAATAGCAATCCTATACATTTGGTAATGAGGGAATGAATTTCACAAATTGTCCAATGATAATAAGTCAACTGTTCTTTGGAGCCAGCGGGTCCCTAGTGTTCCACAGAGAAAAGGATGTCTGCCACATGGACAAAACCAGATTCAGACAAGTTTCATGCATTTAAAAGTAAGAAACTGTAAGTTTGTAAAAAAATCTTTAACCTTCCTGGTGGGATTATGCCTGACCCAAGGGGTTTAACTTTGACATAGTGCTGCAGCTAATTTTGTCCTTGGTTTTCTGTATCACGAGGACATGATATCTTATATGTACCTTGTACGATAGCCACGAATATTGACTCTGGAATAATAACCTAAATTTTTTTTTTTTCAATATATATGAACAGAGGAAAGGATCAAGACCTAGACATGGAGAAGTTAAACATGCAGTCTACATATCTCATCATGATAGCAGGTAATATATGGGACTATTCATTTGAACTTTCAAGATAGTGATTACCTATCAGAAAAAATTCATGGTTTTCTATATTTTTGGCTATTTCCACTAATACAAACTCTTTGTGCGCATGAAAATGCGAATTCTGACAGTGGTATAAGATTTGCATCCCCAAGCATTGATGGGCAAAGATTTTCTGCTGTGAATATATCTTCACCTGATATGAGGTTAAATCTTGAATTTTTAAGTAGATCTACATCTTTTGCTTCAAAGACTAGAGAGAACTATGCCGAAAAAACTTCATATGTAAATCCTCAGGGGGTGCCTGATGATCTAGACTACAGTGAAGTGCCTAATCCTAATTTACATAGCAAAGATAGCCATCTAAGTGTTCCTGTTCTACATGATGAGCCAAGTGCAGATGGTTTGGATAATGTTGCTCAACATGATTTTCCGCAAGAACAAAGTGTTCCCAGATCATCTTCTGTTACATGGGATGAAAAATTGGAAATAGTTAAGCCTACAAGTCCAGTATCATACAATGACATACTCGTTGACAGGGTTCAAGATTTAGAAAATGTCATCAGCGTTCAAGATTCGGAGCCTCTGAAAGTGAACTTCGAAACAGAAAATGTTGAGCATGCTAAAATTGAAGCATTGAATCAAGAAGACATCTTATGTCATATCGGTAAAACTTCAGTACAATTATCTGGTGTACACCACTTTGATGAAGTCAGCAGTGAGACAGATAATTATGTGGATGCACCCAACACATTGGATTCTGAATCAGAGACAGAAAGTGGGTGTCACACCAAAAGTGTAGTGCAGTCACTATCTCACTTCAGCTCACAAGGAATGGAGCCTAGAACAGAAATGAGACAAGTCATAGCTGTACAAAGTTCAGAGCCCTCTGATGTTGAAGCACCTAATTCATCATATGGTTCTTTGAATCAAGATGTGACACCAAAATCTTTGCATTTGAGTTCTTTGAATGGTTCGGAACATGTGCAATCACCTTATGCCACAGAATTTGTGCAAAAACAAGAACAAACTGTTGTTGATGATTTTTGTGAAAGAAACACTCGCAATATTTCTGAAACAAAAATTCATGCATATGAGTGCATTGACAGTATTCTCTTTCCTATATCAGGCACTTTCAGCTCGCCAACAATGATGCTAGCAGAAACCAGATGTGAGGGATCTATATTGAAACCTGATCCTCTTGCGGATGTGTCTGGTGTTCCTTCCATTAAGCTTTGGACAAATGGTGGCCTTTTTGGAGTTGAACCTTCAAAACCACCAGAGCTTGGATCTGTGAATACTCAAAGTAAGAATTTTATATCTGATTCTAGAAATTTTGCATCTGACTTTTCAAGTTGCACAGTGAAGTCTCAGACACTTGTTAATGAATCAGATGCAGCATGTATGCAAAATGAACCTACATCAGTAGATGCCAACTCCCAAGGGAAGGTGGCTGGCGAACCAACTAATTTGGATTCCTCAGTTCAAAGCAATTCAACTGAGGATCATTTTTTTGCAAGAGGATATACTACTGTTCAAAAGTTCAAAGGTTCTCCATCCTGCCATGACAATCAACATGTAGATAATGTCAAACAGGACTCACATGTATCTGCTGAACCTTTTTTACAGAGGAAATTTGAACATAATTCTGAAGAGACTGATATTAGCAATTATGCTAGCTCTGATAAACTTGGCATGACAAGAAATAGTGCCTCTAGTGGAGCTCCTTTAACAGATATTTATTGTACTGGATCAAGACAAAATGGGCCTAGCCAAAGCACTGTGGGTATCTCGTCCAGTTTTTCTGAGCATGCACAGAGGTTTCTTGCAAATACTATCCATAGAGAAGCATCACTTTCCACACCTTCAGGAAATATAAACACAGAAATAAGAAAACCAAAGGGTGGAACTTCCTGTCTTCATGATGATATAGAAGTGTCAAATGAAGTTGCATCCCAAAGAACCGATGAACAAAGTACCAACAAAAAGGTTGCTCATGTACCAGCAAAAGAACCAGTCTCTTTTACTTCATATTACCATGAGCAATCTTCTCCGCCACTCGAATATATGAAAATATCTTCTCAACCTATGAATGGCATGGATAATTCTAAATTGAAGTTGGATTTTTCCAGTGGCAATCTCCATGAAAATAGTGAAGATGCTACCTTTCCATCATTTCAGTTGCATCACGGCCCTGTTGATAGTTTGCCAGTTGTTCTCTCTGAGTCAGATGATGACACCTTCCGTAGATCTTGTCCATATTCTTCAGAGGAACTTCTCAGTCCTCGCTCATATACAAGCTCTGAACGGTGGGAACAAGAAGGAAGAAGTGAATATGTAGACCATGAGTTAAATAATGTTCCATATAGGTTTCAATCCTCAACTACATCCATCTCTAGATCTGTGGGATTTGAGCAAATGAATCATTCAAGTATTAGCAAACCAGATGGAGTGGAAAACTTTGATGCTATCATTGACAGTAGCAAAGTGCCTTCTCAGTCACTGTCTGCCATGGAGCTTCCTGGTCTTGATTCTGTTCTATCTGTGAAAAACCAACAAGAAAGAAAATTCCCCTCTTTGCGAGAAAATCCAGCAAATGTTGAAGTGCAATCAACAAATGAGCTGCCACCACCCCCGCCTCTGCCCCCTATGCAGTGGAGGACATTTAAGTTATCAATTAAATTAGATGATACTGATCCTAATATTTCCAGCAATCTCAATCATTTGGATGAATTACAACCACTAAGGTGTCCTTCCCAGATAAAGGAGCAATACTCGCCAGGATCTCCATTTGTCGACGGACCAATTTCACCACATTCCGACAAAATAGTAATTACATTGTGTCCACTATCTTTATTGATCGCTTCTAAAGAAAAATGCATAAAATGATATTACATGACATCTCCTTCATTTCCTTGAACTACATTTGCAGCAAGATCAACTGAAATTGAATTGGGAGAAAAGGTCAACTCGTAGTGTTAGTCATAAAGAAGTGGACAGAAGGGAGGACCTGCTTGATCAAATCAGAAATAAGGTTGGTTTCAAGCTTAGTATGGAAATGATTTCTTTCCTGAATATGTTAAATACTGCTATTGAGATTTCCTGGTGTGATGTCTCATTACTGACATGCAATGAAGAAGATGCTGACACATAAGCCCTACAATGTGTTGCAGTATAAACCTCTGCAGAATCAGTTACCTTCAAACTGAATATTCAATTAGCATCTAAATTTGTTCTTCTCCTTTGCTCTTATTAACCTGTGTGAATGGATAACTTTTGTGTAAAAATTCCAAAGTAAGATTTAAATCTAAATCCAATGTCAATTTCAGTAACCTACTAAAATGGTACCTCGATGATATACTGGGTGGTAGACTGGTTTGTAACATGTGATATTATCGAATAAAATAATAAAAAATGAAAATTACATACTATTGTAATAATATTGAGCTATATATTTTGTTACTGATACTTGATCAAATTGGTAAATACCAACCATACCAATTGGTATTTTCGAGATCTAACATCTTGTTTCAATATTCTAAAACAATGGTCTTTTAGCATTACTATGTTGTTAGTATAATTTATAAATTATTCATCAATTTGGGCGAGTTCATTGGTCACACTGGAACAAGCACATCTAATGGTTTTTGGATGACAATTTTAAGTGATAAAAATTAAAAGTTTTTACCATTTCATGGTTTATTCTGACTGATACGTATCTTTAATCAAGTTTCTGATTTTTTGCTTCAAGAGAAGACTAATTGTGTTTTTCATGCCTATGCAATATGGAATCTGATGCCTTATTCTTGTTTAGGTCATTATGAGTATCTATTGAATCTCATATTTTGATGATGAAATCAATTGATAAAATTAAAATCTAATGTGCGTTTAAGTGACGCAGTACTAACCTCGATCAAGGAAAGATAATTTGATTAAAGCAGGAAAAATCAGACGTTGGGCCAAAGTAAAACATGTCAGAAGATTGGACGTCGGGCCGAAGGAATGGTCGACATGCCGGAAGGACTTCATGCCATGAGTTCGGGCATTGAGCTGAAGAATCGGACATTGTGCCAAGGAGATCGAAAGTTGCAAAAGTCAACATGCCGATTGGGCAATACGCCGAAGGAGAGGACGATGTGCCGAAGGATTGGACGAAGCGTCGGATAAATCAATGATATGCCGGACAACATAGGATTCATGCTTGTAATCGTATGTCTATATCGAGTTAGTTTAGGTCTAATTGAATCGGTTTTGTGGTGAAACAATGCCAACTCAATTAGGGGCCAATTGGGCCTGAGTTGGGGTTGCATAAAAGGGTCAGGTGATGGCACCGCCAGATTGGGCAATGGTACTGCCCAGACACAGTCTCCCAGATTGTGTCAGGCGATGGTACCGTCCAATGTCAGTGTCAGACTGGGCGGTGGTACCACTTAGTGTCAGACTAACAGGCAATGGTACCGCCAATTATCAGTCTGGCAAGCGGTGGTACTATTCAATACTAGCAATGGTATCACTAGTACCCCCGAAAACTCGAGATGAGATTGTTTTGGCTCAAAATTTGAATTCATTTGCGGCCTATAAATACCTCATTCATCCCTGCTCGATTAACACACGAACTGAGAACACAAATTGGGGAAAATGTTGTTGTAATCTTATGAGAATTCCCCTCCTCTAGCTCTAAGTATTGATGTTAGTTTAAGAGAGAGGTGAGTGGCTTATAAAAGTTCTCTCCTAAACCTGTGAAAAAGAGAAAAGTGTTATAAGAGGATAGTTGATCTTCGCGCGTTGAAAGAAGATCGATAGTGGAAGCCAGTGGCCTCGATGGAGAAGGAATCGGGAGTGGACGTAGGTCACAACGATCGAACCACTATAAATTTGGTGTGCACTCTCTTTCTACTTTTTATTACTATTGTTCTCTGTTTTAATTGCTTATTACACTTACTTCAAGTGAAGCACACTTTCGATATCATTACCAATACAGGCTTTATTAAAACAGTTTTTCTAAATCGTCGAAGTTTTCCGATGGCACTAATTCACCCCCCCCTCTTAGTGCCGATTTCGGTCCTAACAATATCATGTTCAGCATAATATATATGGACACAACAAGCCGAAGATAAACAATGCAAATGATTTTAGTGTGTAGCTGCCTGAGGACAGTAAATGAACCTCAGGAGCTATAAGCTATGTTTCTCAGAGCACCATCCGTGCATCTACAGTTGCACATGTCAATAGAAAAACTTGTTTTCATATACAAGTTATGGATATATGTGCATTCAGCATTTATATGTTGCTCTTAACTTGGATAATATGATGTATCATGTATGCATTGAGTATCCTCTTTCGTCAATGTTTACATCAATATCTTGCGACTACAATATATCTACTTAGTGTTTCCAAA
>CM017197.1:38316455-38508955 GCA_004837865.1 Musa balbisiana
ACTACCAAAATATCTACCAAGCAAATCCCATGCAAAATACTCAATAGCAACTACAAAATATAAGTGTTGGTTGTAGATAGAATTTGCCAAATCAAAAAATCTGAAAGGATAAAAAGGATAGCATGATTTTCTAGGCTTCTGCCATTGTGTGGTTTGAGGAGATTCACATGTACACGGCCTGAGTCCTCCAAGTAAAGAAGCTTCCAAGACTTAAATCCCAATAACTTAAGTCGGAAACAATCAATCTCAAAAACAATGGCAACAAGGCTCCTTTCAAAAACATAAGCTCAGATGGAGCTAAGCCTCGCTTTCAAAAACTCCAAGAGTTTATAATATAAAATTATGACTAACATCATGCATGGAGGACTGATCAAAATCGAAATTCTAGTACTCTCATGGCAAACTAGCAAGCACTAGCAAAAAATACACAGAATAACACAATGAATAAAAGATGATTTTTCAGAAGACACGAAACAAAGTTTATGTAGGAGGATCATACCTCCATCAACAGACGTAGCTGGTGCACATGATCCCTTCCAGGAAATAGAGGCTTCCGGTCCATCAGTTCCATAAAGATGCAGCCAACAGACCACACATCAATTGCCGCAGTATACTCTGAAGAATTTAGCAATAGTTCTGGTGCTCGATACCATCTTGTAACAACATATTCTGTCATGAAGTCAGTTTCTGAGGTAGTACGAGCAAGTCCAAAGTCACATATTTTCAGATCACAGTTGGCATTTAAGAGGAGATTGCTTGGTTTAAGGTCTCTGTGGAGAACATTTGCTGAATGTATGTATTTTAGCCCACGAAGAATCTGATAAAGGAAATACTGTATGGGAAGGAAACAAAAGATACCTTTAGAATGAGTTATGTGTCAACTACAAAAATATCCCAAACATCAGCTGAAGAAATGAATTGCTACAAGTTTCAGCAAATTGCAAAGAATACGATTGTAGAATTTCTAATGGAACCATTGAGCTGCTTGCTCATCAATCATCATGACTTACTGACAGCCTTTTCAAAGCTGTAACTCACACTGGATCATATCAAACTCAAACTCAGTTTGACTCGAGCTCGGCTTCACATAAGCTTGCCCAGTAAACATTCAATTAACTATGGCTTTTATTAAACTGAGCCAAGCAAGCTATTTAAATCTTTCTTTCTTTGTAATAAAGCCACATTGGCTTGGATTGTTTACATATTAAAAAAAAAAAAAAAAAAAAAACCAAGACACCATTTTCTCAGTCAAGAATCCAACAATTTGGAATCAGAACCAAAATACACTAACCACCTTTTTTAACTATTAGTTTCTCGGAGAATCAACTGAAGATATACACGAGCACTAAAGTTTACGAATGGAGGAACCAGATATAAATCCATTAGACTCTGGCCCACTCCTTCAGAAGGCCTAATGAAGGATGATTAAATTAGCAGTTAGTCAATAGTTTGAGCATGATTAATGCTGTCTCAAATCTCATGAGAGTCACAGTGACATACCAAAGAACACTTATCTCTGAAAATGAAACAAGTATAAATCGTTCAATATGGTGTAAGGGGATTAAAAAACAACCTGACAATGCTCCTCAGAGAGACCTTGATTTGAACGAATAATTTGATGAAGGTCAGTATCCATCAACTCATAAGCAATGTAGACATCGTTGAATGCCTGCCGTATGGGGGACGGTATTATATCTCTGATTGCAACAATCTGTATTGCATAAATCACAAGTCAGATAAGAAAAAGATCAACTTTATACTGCCTATTTTGTTTTAATGATCCACTTACAAAAAAAAAAAGCAGAGGAAAAAAAATGATTTTGATTATTTCTACAGCTTTTAACATTGCGTGATTTCATATATTAGCAAGCAGGGATAAAGAAGAAAATGGGGAACAGATAGAGCGAAGCAGGCAAACCACTCACATTTTCATGATCCAAGTGCCTGAGAAGCTTTATCTCACGCAGCGTCCTCTTGGCATCGATCTTGTTATCAAATGCGTTGGCGATCTTCTTGATCGCCACTTGCTCCTGCGTCTCCGAATTCAAAGCCGAGCTACAACCACAGAGCCGGCAAGGATTCAAACAACAACCAACCCACACTATTCCGCCCATAGAAAAGGAAACTTTTCCCAAACGCAGACAACCAACATCACCGTCGGCCAAACAAAATCGGATCTTTCCCCATTCAAGAAGAACCCATAGTTCAGAGAGAGAGAGAAAGAGAGAGAGAGAGAGAGAGAGAGAGAGAGAGAGAGAGATTTACCAGACGATTCCGTATGCGCCCTTGCCGATGGGCATGATGGGCGGCTGGTATTTGGAGGTGACCTCAAAGATGTTCCCGAATATGTTGTACTGGACGAACCGGCCGCCGTGGCTGGGCGTCGCCTGGACGCTCTCCAGCCCCTGCTGCGGCAGAGCAGCCTGCGGCGGCGGTGGCTGCCCTCCGGCCTCCGCCATCTCGGTATCCGTCGGCTTAGCTCCTCCCTCCATCTCTCTCTCTCTCTCTCTCTCTCTCTCTCTCTCTCTCTCTCTCTCCCCAACCCTACCGATCGATCCTATTCCTCCTTTCCCCAAGTTCGCTTTTTGCGCTAAAAAGGGCCAAAATTCACCGTGCGCTTCGATTTAGTCGACATATTTATCGCGTATTTGCTTGCTGAGAAGTCCCCATCACCACCACAATATAATACCGATAACAATAGACTGAGCATGGCGTTGTATGAAGGATTCGGTGAGGGTGGCGATACCGCATCGCACTGTGAATAGTGGAAGGAGGGAGGATCCAACGGCTGTGATCTTACGGGCTATATTACGAGACCGGCGGCCGTGCGAGCCACTTGCATTATGGAGAGTATATATATATATATATATATGGAGAGCGGTTGGTCACACGAGTGAGGCGTACGTGTGTATAGACGACTGTGGTCTGCGTGTTCCAACAAATGTAAAGCCGATTAAGATGGGAATCAGTTTCAGAATAAATCGATGTAAAATCATTCATATATTAGAATAATCCTCCTTTGTTATCTTTAATAATGTAAATAATTCACGTTCCATCCATTCATTAAAAAATTAAAATTAACCTTTTTAATCCCAAACGAAATGTAGTCTTATTACGTAATTATTTATTATTGCTCACATAATAATTTTTTACACATAAAATATTAGTCATAATATATCGATTTTATTTATTTTAAATTAACTTATTTTATAAATCTCATCCTATAAATCTATGAAAATATTAGATAAATAGATTATTTGAGTCGAATCGGAAAATCTTGAAATTAAAAAATATTTTTTTCAGATTTTTGTAATTAGGATATTATGTTCGTTGAAACAACTTTTATGTATGTATGTATATATGTATGTCTGTAGACAGTAATAACCGTAATTAACTTAAAATCTAAGTTGTAGAAATTTACATCATAATAACTATGATTGATGCAAAGATCAACTTTCAGATCGACGAAGACAGTATGTGTTTGACCAAAGAAAGAAGTGTGTTACCACAGTGCACTCTCTACCGCCAGAAACCCAACTTTGAGAGGTGAGATAAAAGTTGGATGTGGTGATGGATGGAGATATCAATGGAAGCTTCTCCGATGGAGATGATTGCTTTTGCTTGCCCTCCCAAGAGAACATGAGACCGGCGGATGCAATCAATGAATCAGCCGGTCTTTGTTTTGTTGGCATGCGAACTTCTCCACAAGCTTGCGTTGGGAGGCAAAAGCTGAAAGCCGACAGATTTTGGCAGTCTCAGAAGACAAAGATACCACCGAGTCATCCTCCGGTGGAGGAGAAGCAAAACATAGCGTCTCTGCTCGTGAAAAGGACTGTGTGAGGAGGAGAAGCTGTACAGTCACGAAATATATTTTAAAAAAT
This sequence comes from Musa balbisiana, assembly GCA_004837865.1. Classification (NCBI taxonomy): domain Eukaryota; kingdom Viridiplantae; phylum Streptophyta; class Magnoliopsida; order Zingiberales; family Musaceae; genus Musa; species Musa balbisiana. Next base: position 38,320,337 of record CM017197.1, read on the forward strand.
ATTACTAGAAATTGATCTTATAAAAAATAATTAAAGAAATTCAACTTTTTAGAAAATATATTATTTTTGATGATTCCATAGATTTAGAGGAGACATTTCTTTATATATATATATATATATATATATATATATATATATATATATATATATATATATATATATATATATATATATATATATATATATATATATATATATATATATATATATATATATATATATATATATATATATATATATATATATATATATATATATATATATATATATATATATATATATATATATATATATATATATATATATATATATATATATATATATATATATATATATATATATATATATATATATATATATATATATATATATATATATATATATATATATATATATATATATATATATATATATATATATATATATATATATATATATATATATATATATATATATATATATATATATATATATATATATATATATATATATATATATATATATATATATATATATATATATATATATATATATATATATATATATATATATATATATATATATATATATATATATATATATATATATATATATATATATATATATATATATATATATATATATATATATATATATATATATATATATATATATATATATATATATATATATATATATATATATATATATATATATATATATATATATATATATATATATATATATATATATATATATATATATATATATATATATATATATATATATATATATATATATATATATATATATATATATATATATATATATATGGAGAGCGGTTGGTCACACGAGTGAGGCGTACGTGTGTATAGACGACTGTGGTCTGCGTGTTCCAACAAATGTAAAGCCGATTAAGATGGGAATCAGTTTCAGAATAAATCGATGTAAAATCATTCATATATTAGAATAATCCTCCTTTGTTATCTTTAATAATGTAAATAATTCACGTTCCATCCATTCATTAAAAAATTAAAATTAACCTTTTTAATCCCAAACGAAATGTAGTCTTATTACGTAATTATTTATTATTGCTCACATAATAATTTTTTACACATAAAATATTAGTCATAATATATCGATTTTATTTATTTTAAATTAACTTATTTTATAAATCTCATCCTATAAATCTATGAAAATATTAGATAAATAGATTATTTGAGTCGAATCGGAAAATCTTGAAATTAAAAAATATTTTTTTCAGATTTTTGTAATTAGGATATTATGTTCGTTGAAACAACTTTTATGTATGTATGTATATATGTATGTCTGTAGACAGTAATAACCGTAATTAACTTAAAATCTAAGTTGTAGAAATTTACATCATAATAACTATGATTGATGCAAAGATCAACTTTCAGATCGACGAAGACAGTATGTGTTTGACCAAAGAAAGAAGTGTGTTACCACAGTGCACTCTCTACCGCCAGAAACCCAACTTTGAGAGGTGAGATAAAAGTTGGATGTGGTGATGGATGGAGATATCAATGGAAGCTTCTCCGATGGAGATGATTGCTTTTGCTTGCCCTCCCAAGAGAACATGAGACCGGCGGATGCAATCAATGAATCAGCCGGTCTTTGTTTTGTTGGCATGCGAACTTCTCCACAAGCTTGCGTTGGGAGGCAAAAGCTGAAAGCCGACAGATTTTGGCAGTCTCAGAAGACAAAGATACCACCGAGTCATCCTCCGGTGGAGGAGAAGCAAAACATAGCGTCTCTGCTCGTGAAAAGGACTGTGTGAGGAGGAGAAGCTGTACAGTCACGAAATATATTTTAAAAAATATTACTAGAAATTGATCTTATAAAAAATAATTAAAGAAATTCAACTTTTTAGAAAATATATTATTTTTGATGATTCCATAGATTTAGAGGAGACATTTATTTATACTAATTATAGGCTTGAAAAATTAATTAATTAATTAGTAATGTGAGATAAATTTATGCCTTAAAAATTAGTTAATTAGTAATATGAGATTAAAAAACACATAAAAATCAACAATTTTATTCTCTTTGAAAATAATCTTCTTTGCTCGTTTATCATTAGTCCCCTCCACTTAAGAAAACAAGTTCATCCTCGAGTTTATGTCCAAATACAATTGGATTCTCATTTGGAAAGTAATCATATAAGTTTGCAACGTTAAAGGTTTTTGATATCTCTCAATCATTTGGTAAATTGAAGGTTATTAATTTTCTTTTAGAACTCGTAGGGATTATATTTCTTCGACTTCAATTTATAGTAAGTGTCTATCAAAAATCTCTCTTTTCACAAATAAACAATTACCATATCTCCTTCCTTGAACACCTTCTCTCTCCTGTGCTTCTCAACTACTTCCTTGTACCTAGCATTAATAGCTTCAACTTCTTCTTCACTTCCCTTTGGTAGGCGAACTAAATCCAAAGCATGTTTCGACACTTTCTTGTAAATAATATAGAATGGTGATGCTTTGATAGAACTATGAATTACGTTATTATAGGCAAGTTCAGTTTGTGTGAGTGTGAAATCTTATTGCCTTGGTTTATCACTACAAATATAATGAATCAAGTTTCCCATAGTTTTATTAGCTGTCTCTATTTTACCATCAGTTTGTGAGTGAGCTGTGCTGTTAAACTTCAAACTTGCATCAAATCTTTTCCACAATGTCGACCAAAAATAAGTTAGAAATTTAAAATCTCTACTAGAAGTTTTGATTTTGGTACTCCACGTAAGCGCATGACTTCTTGAAAGAATGGCCTAGTAATATATATCGCATCTAAAGTCTTTCGACATGGTATGAAATGAGTCATCTTGGAGAACCGATCCACAGCCACAAACACAAAATCAACTCCCTTCTGAGTTTTTGACAATTCTAATATAAAATCCATGGATAAATTCTCCCAAATATCTTCTAAAACTGGTAATGGCATATATAAACTAGTGTTTTGTGATCGATCCTTTGTAGTTTGACAAGTCGGACATTTTCTCACGAAATTGCCAATATCCCCTTTTAATTATGGCCAAAAGCACCTCTCCTCGACGCTCGCTATTGTTTTGTCTCGCCTAAAATGTCTATTGAGTCTTCCTCCATGTAAATCTCAAATAATCTTTTCTCGTAAGGATATCCTTAGAATGCACAACTTATTACCTGTGAATAAGTAACCATCATGGATATGATTAGATAAACCAAATGGCATAACTAACTATTTATATAAGTCTTCCAATGTAATCTTCCATTCATTTGGCCTTATGCGAATTTAAAGATATCCATTACGGAGATCAATCATTGAGAATATCTTAAAGCATTGTAGTTGATCCAATATATCTTATGGTTAAGGTACGAGAAAGTGATGCCTGACCATGATTTTTTTGATGGCTTTACTATCTATGTACATCCTCTAGCTTTCATCTTTTTTTGATGTCAACAAAGCTAAGATAACATATGGGCTCATACTTTCTCGAATATGTCTCTTCCGCATCAACTCTTCTGCCTTCTCCCCTAGCAACTCATTCTCTTTTGGGTTCATTTGATAGTAAGGTAAATTTAGTATACTTGCTCTTGGAGACAAATCAATTTGGTGTCGAATATCTCTAACCGATGGAAGTCTATCTGTTATTCTTCAGGGGTGGTCTCTTTGAATTCTTCCAATATCAAACTTAGTTCGTTTGGAATCTTTACTTCAGATGGCTCTTCTCCCTTCACAACAAGAGCATACTATACTCTTGTTTCTGTAAAATTGGTAGTGAATTTCTACACGGAATTGGAAATGGATAAAAAAGACTTCCCCTCCACTTAAGAAAACAAGTTCATCCTCGAGTTTATGTCCAAATACAATTGGATTCTCATTTGGAAAGTAATCATATAAGTTTGCAACGTTAAAGGTTTTTGATATCTCTCAATCATTTGGTAAATTGAAGGTTATTAATTTTCTTTTAGAACTCGTAGGGATTATATTTCTTCGACTTCAATTTATAGTAAGTGTCTATCAAAAATCTCTCTTTTCACAAATAAACAATTACCATATCTCCTTCCTTGAACACCTTCTCTCTCCTGTGCTTCTCAACTACTTCCTTGTACCTAGCATTAATAGCTTCAACTTCTTCTTCACTTCCCTTTGGTAGGCGAACTAAATCCAAAGCATGTTTCGACACTTTCTTGTAAATAATATAGAATGGTGATGCTTTGATAGAACTATGAATTACGTTATTATAGGCAAGTTCAGTTTGTGTGAGTGTGAAATCTTATTGCCTTGGTTTATCACTACAAATATAATGAATCAAGTTTCCCATAGTTTTATTAGCTGTCTCTATTTTACCATCAGTTTGTGAGTGAGCTGTGCTGTTAAACTTCAAACTTGCATCAAATCTTTTCCACAATGTCGACCAAAAATAAGTTAGAAATTTAAAATCTCTACTAGAAGTTTTGATTTTGGTACTCCACGTAAGCGCATGACTTCTTGAAAGAATGGCCTAGTAATATATATCGCATCTAAAGTCTTTCGACATGGTATGAAATGAGTCATCTTGGAGAACCGATCCACAGCCACAAACACAAAATCAACTCCCTTCTGAGTTTTTGACAATTCTAATATAAAATCCATGGATAAATTCTCCCAAATATCTTCTAAAACTGGTAATGGCATATATAAACTAGTGTTTTGTGATCGATCCTTTGTAGTTTGACAAGTCGGACATTTTCTCACGAAATTGCCAATATCCCCTTTTAATTATGGCCAAAAGCACCTCTCCTCGACGCTCGCTATTGTTTTGTCTCGCCTAAAATGTCTATTGAGTCTTCCTCCATGTAAATCTCAAATAATCTTTTCTCGTAAGGATATCCTTAGAATGCACAACTTATTACCTGTGAATAAGTAACCATCATGGATATGATTAGATAAACCAAATGGCATAACTAACTATTTATATAAGTCTTCCAATGTAATCTTCCATTCATTTGGCCTTATGCGAATTTAAAGATATCCATTACGGAGATCAATCATTGAGAATATCTTAAAGCATTGTAGTTGATCCAATATATCTTATGGTTAAGGTACGAGAAAGTGATGCCTGACCATGATTTTTTTGATGGCTTTACTATCTATGTACATCCTCTAGCTTTCATCTTTTTTTGATGTCAACAAAGCTAAGATAACATATGGGCTCATACTTTCTCGAATATGTCTCTTCCGCATCAACTCTTCTGCCTTCTCCCCTAGCAACTCATTCTCTTTTGGGTTCATTTGATAGTAAGGTAAATTTAGTATACTTGCTCTTGGAGACAAATCAATTTGGTGTCGAATATCTCTAACCGATGGAAGTCTATCTGTTATTCTTCAGGGGTGGTCTCTTTGAATTCTTCCAATATCAAACTTAGTTCGTTTGGAATCTTTACTTCAGATGGCTCTTCTCCCTTCACAACAAGAGCATACTATACTCTTGTTTCTGTAAAATTGGTAGTGAATTTCTACACGGAATTGGAAATGGATAAAAAAGACTTCCCCTCCACTTTAAAAATGTTGGATTCATCTTGTTAGTCGATAGATAAAGCAATCTTCTTCTCATTCCACCAAAATATATAGATATTCTTTCTTCAAAGATAGGTTGCATTCACATCATAGGCCTTCCAAGTAACACATGGCATGTATTCATATCAATTATTTCACATATAACTTTCTTCTTGTAGCTTTTCCCAATCGAGAGAGGAACTCTACATATCTCTATATATATTATTGGATGAGCTTTCATTTACAATTTTAAGTGCCTCATTAATGATTTGGATACAATGTTGTCACATGATCAATGTCTATGATCAATGTCAGACTTTGTTATTAACATTGCATCGAGAATAGAAGAATTTCTTATATTGAGATGGATCTTCTTATCTTAGGATGAGTAATAATCTTTTTACAACACATGCGATGTATTCCCCTTCCTATTGTTTCAACATTATCAATATCATCAATTACATCATCTTGGGTATCTCTTTCTTTAAAGTCATCTTTGTGATTGCAAGATTAACAATCTTATGAGCATAACACTTATTGAAATAATGGCCAGGCTCCCCACATTTGAAACATTTCCTAATCAAGGGTCGAGCATATGGATTATTTGTGATAGTCAGGATATTCTTAGCTTGCCTTGTTGCTCCTCCGGTATTTGTTCCTTGATTTGTAGGTTGTATTGACTCGGTCACAACTTGCTTTTTTTTGTTAAGAGCAGATCATATTGTCAAAGTAGATAATTACCAGGTAGTAATTGGAGGTCGAATCAACAACATTTTAGCATTTTAATGTCATTGTGAGTTTCATCTATTGTCCATGTCGGAGTTAAAGATATTTTTATCTTTAATTATAAATTTTAATCTATTGACGTATCTTACTATTTACTAGTCTTCTGGCTCTGATAAGTTACATCTGGTTAAAATACATAAGAATTCATCAGTATACTTGATTACAGATCGAGTGCCTTGGATGCAGTTTAGTATTATAAGAACAATAATTATTCATAGTCTAGAGGTAGGACTCTTTCTTTGAAAAGTTGCTTCATCTTTCGTCATATCTGCATTAGTGTCTTTCCTTGTCTTCTTCTATCATTATGTAATGTATCCCACCAAGTTATTATACCTCCTTTCAACTTGCATACAACTAGCTTGACTTATTTGTGATCAAGAACATCTACCATCTCAAAGAAGTTCTCTCCTTCATAACTCTAGTAAAAAAAAGCTTCAATGTTGAGGTAGCCATTAAAATTGGGGATGTATACTTTGAGGTGGTAATCCTCAAAAAGTTTATTTCGTTTGGGTGGTGCATGATTTATTCTATATCTTTCACTGTCATCTTCTAAGTCATCATCATATATTATTGATTGTTGTGGGTGGATAGTATCACGTCAATTGAAGTGTTGAGGTTGAGTTGTATTGGGAAATCTTGGGACGACATCACATATGCATAGTAGAAGAATATAAAATAAAAAACTCAGATTTTCATGGAAAATAGTTTATTGTCGTAGATTGGTGCGAAAAACCCACAACTAAAAAATCATGTGTGTTAAAAAAGATATGTTTTACTTAGAGAAATTGTATATCCCTGAAATCCTACAAATCTGTGGGAGAGGATGAAGGAGGTCAACTCTAACGGTGATCCACACGATAGAAGCTGCGAAGACATCCTGAAATCGCTGCTCAAATCTCCACACGCCCCCAAATAGAGGTTATTAATTAAGAAGGAGAATGGGAGAGTAGAATTGGAGGTGGTAGCCAAAAGGGATCTAGCCTATGGTTCTTTGGTTCCCTCATATTTATAGAGACCCCTATAAACTTAACCATAATAAATCATACCCTATTAGATATTGGATCTTCATCCGACTACCCAAGCCTCTTAGATTAGTGGGTCTCTACCTAACAATCCCTCATTGGCTCTTGTTAAATCTCATTCATATGATCCAATAATTTATGGACTTATTGGATATCCAATAAGATACGGGCTTCAACAAATATTTCAGAATCTCTACTCGTCGCAACACCTACCATATGTGTCTGACCCTCTAAGTCCAATATCGAGTTGGTCATGAGTCATACTTATCATAACTCCTTCTAGCTCAGTGAATTATTATCTTCATAATAATTCACTTGACTCATCGACTATAGATATACTAGGTCATTATCATTGATAATGTCGTTATCGTTGCTACCATTATCGTCACTAGATCTCATCTTAATGGGCTATAGAGTTGTACTTAGTAAATTAAGTTTTTGATACATAAGATCTACTATAAATAGTGAGTATAGAGTATACTTAGTAAATTAAGTTTTTGATACATAAGATGTACTATAAATAGTGAGAATAGAGTATACTTCTTAATTTTCTAACCACAAACTATTATGCTAACATCAAGATTAAGGAGTGGGAAGATGATAAAAATCAATTTCTTATAAAGGAGAATGGAAAAGACATACTCGAAACATATTGCTTTTTTATGTTTCCATAGGCTTAAATGAGATCTTTATTTATACTGGTTATAGGTCTTAAAAATTAATTAAGTAAAAATTTAAGATAAATTTAGGTCTTGAAAACTAGTTAAAAAATAATATAAGATTAAAAATATGAAAATGATAAATAAACAAGTTTAGATTTTTTAAAAAATATTACACAGCCATAAGCGGATCAAACAGAGCAGAGTTTGTAATGAACAACTTTCGGTGACTGATTGAGCTGAAAAATAGCTGATATTGATGAATTGGTGATATAGAAAAATCATAATGAACACTGATATCATGTGTCAGACATTTTATATTCAGAACTAACAGACAGAAACTGCACAGATTGACTGAGAATTTATGATATAATATACGGTGTTAGAACCGCATGCTGTAGTGAAAGATTTTAACATATTGGTTGATAAGATAATTCACCAACAAAATTAAAATAATGATGCAGCTATTATTTTAGATAAATCAAAACACAACACCCAAAGCGAATTAAACAAACCCGCCCCCATTAGTGCGAGTATATTCTTTATTTCGAGAACGTTCCCTTTACTACTAAGATAATTCATCAACAAAATTTTAAAAAAAATCTAAAAATAATGATGTGGATAATATTTTGGACAAATCAAAACACAACACTCAAAGCGAATTAACCAAACCTGCCACATTAATATGAGTATATTGTTTGGCTTATCTCGAGGGACTCATTATAGGAAATTGATTATCCCGTTGGAGATCGGATTCTTGTGACATAACAAATTTTAAAATTTTGATCAAGAAAGCCTCGACCCTATGAACGAACGGTCGATGATGAATTCTAATACTAACCACCGAAAAGAACTATGAGTTCTCATACAATTTATGTCGTAAAATAGTATTATTAGAGACAAACCTATAATAAAATGCATCTTCTATCCTTAATTTTCTTCGAATTATGTAAAATTTCTCTGTGGTCCTCTGTTTTTTTTTTTTTTTTGGTCCCTTGTTTAATTTCTCTTTCGTGTGTCTTTCACCGAAAGGTCCAAATTCTGTTTGCAGTTTGGATAGTGAGGCCTCTGAAGAAACAAAAGCAAAGAATATCTTCATCAGTCATCATCAGTAACACATGCAAATTTGAGGAGTTCAACCTAAAGATGGAGCTCTTTTGAGGTAATTCTCTTTCTTTCTTTCTGTGTCTGTGAGTGTAGATGTGAGAGAGGGTTCACTTACAGCTCTTTGATTCCATCATTGAACCTTAGTAACCTGGTGGTGAATGCAGTACTTGGATTGGAAGTGTTCAAAGCAGAACAAATCACTCTGAGCTGCTACAGCACTTTGGTTGCTGCTGATGCCATCTCCTGAGTGGACTTGTTGCTCTTTTAATGGAGTGAGTCAATTATAATATATATATATATATATATATATAATATTATAATTGACCTTGACAGAATAACCAGATTGATGCTGTTGACCAATGTATATCTGTGTCATTAGTCAACGACTGAGCAATCTCCTTGATTCCTGCCTAACAGTTCACTAAGCAAGCTGATAAATGTCAGACAAACAGGCAAGAATTATGAGCAAGATTGAATCTTTCATTAAAAAAGGGGAAACAAAAAGAAAATTCTGAAATCCTTTAGTTGCAAATCAGGAAAGATAAAAAGTCCAACTCTGACTTAGGACTGTACTGCGTTCTTGGTTTATTTTGAGTTACACATTGGAACATGCCTTCCTTCCCATGCAAGTCTCTGGGATCATTACAAAGCCACACATCCCCTTCATTCAATTTGTAATCCTTCCTGATGACAAATTCACATAGACAAACTCAGTGCCTAGCATTTATAATTAGTACTTCTCTGCCTGCACGCAACCATGTCTGCTACATGCCAGAGAGAGGAATTTTTCCTCCCCTTCCAATCACAAGTTCTTCTCTTCATTCACAATCAACATGTTTATATACCTCACATCCATGGTGAATCAACAACCAAGACTTCCACCTTCCATCCCCTTCTTCCTCATTGTGATCTCTCCTGATGATAAATTCACATAAACAAACTAAATACCTAGTATTTATGATTAGGAGTAGTACTCAAAGCTCAGCCATCTATGTTAAATGCCAAAGAGAAGAATTTTCCCTCCCCGCTGCTGCGATGACAGGTTTCTTCTTTTCACTCGCGCTTCATGTTTATGTACCTCCCATTCATGGTGAATCAACAACTCGATACTCTATCCCACACCCCTTCTTCCTAATTATAGTCCAAACTCAGATAAACAAACTCATTTCACTCGCACTACATGTTTATATTACCTCCCATTCATGGTGAATCAACAACCCAAGACTCTACGTCACAACCCCTTCTTCCTAATTGTAATCCAAACTCACATAAACAAACTCGATGATGCCTAGTATTTATGATTAGGAGTACCCTGCACTCTGCCATGTCTGCTAAATGCCAAAGAGAAAATGTTTCCTCCACTCCCCAATGACAAGTTTTTTCTCTTCACTCATACTCAACATGTTTATATACTTGACATCCATGGTAAATCAACAACTCAAGACTCCACCTTGCATCCCCCCTTGTTCCCAATTTTAATTCCTTGTGATGACAAATTCACGAAAACAAACTCAATGCCTAGTATTTATAGTTAGGAGTAATCTGCACTCAGCTATATCTGCTAAATGCCAAAGAGAAGAATCTTTCCTCCATCTTCCAATGACAAGTTTTCTTGTTTCCACTCACGCTAAAAATGTTTTTATGCCTTCCGTTCATGGTTAATCAACAAGCCAAGACTCTACCTTGCATCCCTTTCTTCCCGGTTCTGATCCCTCCTGATGACAAATTCATATAAACAAACTCAAGGCCTAGTATTTATAGTATGGAGTACTTTTCTGCACTCGGCCATGTCTGCTAAATGGCAAAGAGAAGAAGAGATGACAAGTTTCTTTCTTCCACTCACATTAAAAGGTGAAGAATCAACAACCCTAGACTTTACCTTGCAACCCCTTCTTCCTGGGTCTGATCCTTCCTGATGACAAATTCACATAAACAAACTAAAGGTCTAGTATTTATATTATGGAGTACTTCTCTGCGCTCGGCCATGTCTGCTAAATGCCAAAGAGAAGAATTTACCCTCTCCTCTCCGATGACAAGTTTCTTCCTTCCACTCAAATTAAAAGGTGAAGAATCAACAACCCTAGACTCTACCTTGCATCCCGGTTCTGATCCCTCCTGATGACAAATTCACATAAACAAACTCAAGGCCTAGTATTTATATTATGGAGTACTTCTCTGCACTCCGCCATGTCTGCTAAATGGCAAAGAGAAGAAGAGATGACAAGTTTCTTTCTTCCACTCAGATTAAAAGGTGAAGAATCAACAACCCTAGACTCTACCTTGCATCCCCTTCTTCCCGGTTCTGATCCCTCCTGATGACAAATTCACATAAACAAACTCAAGGCCTAGTATTTATAGTATGGAGTACTTCTCTACACTCGGCCATGTCTGCTAAATGCCAAAGAGAAGAATTTTCCCTCTCCTCTCCGATGACAAGTTTCTTCCTTCCACTCACATTAAAAGGTGAAGAATCAACAACCCTAGACTCTACCTTGCATCCCCTTCTTCTCGGTTTTGATCCCTCTTGATGACAAATTCACATAAACAAACTCAAGGCCTAGTATTTATAGTATGGAGTACTTCTCTGCACTCGGCTATGTCTGCTAAATGCCAAAGAGAAGAATTTTCCCACTCCTCTCCGATGACAAGTTTCTTCCTTCCACTCACATTAGAAGGTGAAGAATCAACAACCCTAGACTCTACCTCACATCCCCTTCTTCCTGATTCTAATCCCTCCTGATGACAAATTCATATAAACAAACTCAATCGCTAGTGCTTATATTTTGAAGTACTTTTCTGCACTCTGTCATGTCTGCTAAATGCCAAAGATCAGAAACTTTCCTCCCCCCCTCCGGTGACAAGTTTCTTCTTATCACTCACACTAACCATGTTTGAATGCTTCCCATTGATGGTGAATCAACAACCGACACTCTGCATCACATCCCATTCTTTCCAATTTGTAATCCCTCCTGATGACAAGTTCGCATAAGCAAACTCAATGCCTAGTACTTATCGTTGCAGAGCAGAGAGTATCCAAGTGAACACTTCATCATCATTGCAAAACAACACATCCTCACACATGCAGTACTGTAATCTAATTATTTTGCGAGAGGAAAAGAGAGAGCACAACTATAGATCTAATCCCTTACTTACCGCTGCCGCCGTCGCGCTCCTCTCCCGCATCCGCGTCGGCTTCGAAGGCGGAGACTGGGAAGGAGCGGCCGATCCCGGCGGGGGTCTTGAAGGTGATCCGCTTGGACTCGGGATCGTCAATGTACATGTCGGTGATGGAGACCCAGATGAGGAGCTCCCGGCTCTTGACCCCGGTCATCCGCTTCATCCGGCGGTCCTCCACGAAGGCCGTTACCTCCGGCGCGTACGACACTGTCTTTCCGATGGCCTTGAAGACATGGGTGGTGGACTTGTTCTGCCTCAGCCACACGAACCCGGTGGCCCGGTTGTAGCCGACCTCCTCCACGGCCGCCAGCGGAAGGAGGGCCTTGGGCAGGTGGAGCTCCGCCAGTAGGTCCATCGACTGCTTCTTGCAGAGGTCAGCGCCGCGGTGGACCTCCGCGCCCTCTCGGTGGCTCTCGATCATCGCCTGCTTCGACATCACCGCCCTCCGCCGCCGCCGCCGCCGAGGAAGGAGTAGGTACGGGGGAACAAAGAGGTGGGAATTAGGGCCAGATATAGTGGGGCCCGCGTGGAACATCGAAATTACGTAAGTATCCCTATCAGTTTGAAGACCGTAAACCGATTAATCCGCTACAATGCGCATAACGGACACCTCCGATACCGTTATGAAGATCAAGCACATATTGATCCGTTATAAATGGTAATATAACGTGACAGAAATAGGGTAGAGAATACTACCACCGTTGGATCTGAACATTGTATAGGATTAAGCTGCTTGGGTCATGAAAGTTGGAAGCAGATTGATGTGACGCAGAAACTGAATGCTGCATTAGGACAATGTCCAGCTTGAGGAACATGTCTTGTGCCACCAAGTTGGATTTGTAGGCTTAAAATAGACACACACAAAGCCACCAACTTGTATTTCTATTACAGAGCCATTTTAGGAGATCAGATTAGCTGTTTGACTGCAGCTATATTAATTTGATTCAAAAATCTGCATCTTGCATGAGTTTTATGTAATTTTGACAACCTATTATCAAGTGTAAATCAATAATGCCTATCACATATCAATTGGGAATTAAGTTTCACTGAAGATGCCAAACCCAAAGGCAGGATTCAAAGAAGACCTGACTATAAGAACAAGACTGCATTTGTCTTGAAAATTTCTATACAAAAAGTCCTTTTCTGATGAAAACTCTACCAAAAGGTTAGCATGCCACTGTTTTTCCAGAAACAAAAAAGCTGCTATAAATAATTCAACAAAATGTATACAGAAAAAAGGGGGGGAAAAAAAACAAACCCTTTGCATCGACGAAAACAAAATGTAGCAAATTAGCAAGGAATCATAGCAAAACATGCCGCGAATAGCTTTAAACAAGTTCAAGAAGATCTCTGAAAGTATTAATCAGAAACCAACATATATGCCACTTTGAAAATAGCCTCTCATGCTGCTGCCTCCTGAAAGAGGAATGGATTCCAGTCCAGTGGGCAGATTGGATTACCAGCATCCTTTTGTTTATTATCATGTCTGTCTTAGTTCTTCCATAATTCATGTGCAGGGGTAATCCACTGCACACTGATCTTTAAAACCTGGGTTGGGTTATGTTGGTGATCAACACTGGTCTCCTTTGTTAAAAGATTGCATTCATCAGCCACAAAACACATAGGACTGCAGTAACTTTTCTAAAGAATTGGATTAAGGTGGCAGATATCTTTTGTTCTCTTAAATTCCTAATTGTTTCATCGCAGGAAGATAAGCACAATCGGTCACCTACCGTTCATCGGCCACAAATCTAAAGACAGACATCTGATCTGAGTGAGTGTCTTCTGTAGTGTAGTGTAGTGTAGTGTAGTGTAGTCCATCAAAAGATTATTATTCTAAATTCTCCAATAGGAATGTGATCTAACAAAACATTGGTGCTGTCATCTGAGAGCTGTCCGTAGCTAAAGAATGTGGTCCGTCATGCTGGATTCTTATTCTTAACTTGATGTCATGCTATCCAACACAACAGTTCTTGTTTGGTGGTGTTCTATAAGACTGGAGCATCGACCATTATGACCTACTTGAAGGCCAGTATCAGAAGAACAGCTAGCACTGAGTCAAGATTCAATAAAATAAAATGTCAGGAAATCTTTGCATGTGATGCAGGAGATGCTCCTTCCAATAAAGTATTTTGTGGTGGTTTCTCCTCAGATTAGATGTCTGGTGCAGTGCAGTGCAGTGCAGTTTCCAGAGTCATGCATAATTATGATCACTTCTATCCTGAATTGTGAATTGAAAGTCTCCACAATTTAGCATGAACATAATAACCATGTTAAATTCTCACCACTGTCGATTCACATAAATCTGACATACTAAGATGTTCTTGAGGGCACCAAATACTTTTTTTCTATTCATCTGCAGACATGCATTCCCATCATTGAATCTTGTAGTCCTCATAAAATCTATTGTAAGCCTTTTGGATCTCACATATAATTGTCATCGCAAAGGGTGATGAGGCAAAGATACATTGTTTGAGTTCCCTACCCATGTCCTTTACATGACAACATACGAATGAGACTTGGACACTTGGCTCGGATGAACAGGATGAAATCGGTTGGATTACATGAAAGAATAATCATGCAAGATTTTGGATTTTGCAGGAATAGATTGGCTAAACGTAATTACCAAAGTACAAACTATGGAGACCGAATCAAGATAGGAAGAGGATCGAGTGTTTGTGATGCGCATATGAAAGTGCAGCAGAGAAGAGGAGGATTTACCTGTGTTGGGTTCCCAAGTCCTGCGCTGGGCGACAGGAGGATGTCGAGCCATGGGGGATGGTGGCCTACGCCACAGCGGGCAAGCACGCTGCTGCTGCTGCTGCGCCCACGGATTGCCCTCGTGCAGCGCCCTCTCCCCGTGCTCTGTGCAACCTTTGCCTTCTCGCTTCCTCCAACGACCACTGTTGCTTTTTAGAGTACTGCACGCCCCCCCCCCGCTTAGCCTCCCCCATCATTCCTCCTCGTCCATTCTTGTGCTGCCTCTCCCTCCACCTCTTCCGTATCTCGCAGTCCCTCGTCCTGCTTCCCTTGTCAGCCTTTCTCGATCTGATGCGAAGCTCTCAGAGCTCCTTTTGACCACTGATATTGAGCTGACCATTTTCCTGTACGGCTTCGATCGTTCTCTCTAATCACAGTGTTCAAAATTTTTTTCCCTCTACACTGTCAAAGTCGGGAAGCTAAGTTAGAGAGTTCCAAGGTTGCATGGTTAGTCAACCCATGCACCATGATATCGTTCCTATCTTAAGCCAAGCAATCCGTGCCACTTAGCCAACACACCCACGCCGTCGTACTGCTGCAGCGAAGAGGAGATTGATCGATCGATCACCGAACCATGGAGTACAACTATCTCGGCTGGGACGGCCTCGGGCACGCAGCACTCCGCCAGGCCGTCGCGGCTTCCGGCCCTTACCTCCTCTGCGCGGCGGCCTTCTTCCTGCTATGGGAGCAGCTGTCGTACCTGCGCAACAAGGGCTCGCTCCCGGGGCCTCACTTCGTCGTCCCCTTCCTCGGCAGCGCCCTGCCCATGATCATGAACCCGACGAGGTTCTGGGAGCGGCAGGCCGCCCTCGCCCGCGACTCGGGCCTCGGCGTCTCCGCCAACTTCCTCGTCGGCCGCTTCATCATCTTCGTCCGCTCCACCGAGCTCTCCCACAAGGTGTTCGCCAACGTCCGCCCCGACGCCTTCCACCTCATCGGCCACCCCTTCGGCAAGAAGCTGTTCGGCGAGCACAATCTCATCTACATGTTCGACCAGCAGCACAAGGACCTCCGCCGCCGCATCGCCCCCAACTTCACCCCACGCGCCCTCTCCACCTACATCAACATCCAGCAGCGCGTCATCCTCGCCCACCTCCACGACTGGCTCGCCCGCTCCGCTCCTTCTCCCAAGCCCATCGCGCTCCGGCTCCTCTGCAGGGACCTCAACCTCGAGACCTCGCAGACCGTCTTCGCGGGGCCGTACCTCTCTGCCGCCGCGCGCGAGCAGTTCAACCGGGACTACAACCTCTTCAACGTGGGCCTCATGGCCATCCCCTTCGATCTTCCCGGGTTCGCCTTCCGGCGGGCGAGGCTCGCGGTGTTCCGCCTGATCCGCACCCTCTCCGGCTGCGTCGCCCAGAGCAAGGAGCGGATGCGCGCCGGCGACGAGCCGAGCTGCCTCGTCGACTTCTGGATGCAGGAAACCCTGCGGGAGGTCGCGGAGGCGGAGGCGGCCGGGGCGCGGCCGCCGCCGGAGAACGGGGACGCGGAGATCGGCGGCCACCTGTTCGACTTCCTATTCGCGGCGCAGGACGCGTCCACATCGTCGCTGCTGTGGGCAGTGGCGCTGCTGGACGCGCACCCGGATGTGCTGGCGCGTGTCCGGGGGGAGGTGGCGGCGCTGTGGGCGCCGGAGTCGGGGGCGCCCATCACGGCGGAGCAGGTGCAGCAGATGCGGTACACGCAGGCGGTGGCAAGGGAGGTGGTGCGGTACCGGCCGCCGGCGACGATGGTGCCCCACATCGCCGGGCAGCCGTTCCCGCTGACGGAGTGGTACACGGTGCCCAAGGGGGCGATAGTGTTCCCGTCGGCGTACGAGTCGTCGTTCCAGGGGTTCACCGAGCCGGACCGGTTCGACCCAGACCGGTTCTCGGAACAGCGGGCGGAGGACCGGGTCCACAAGCGCCACTTCCTGGCCTTCGGCGCGGGCGCCCACCAGTGCGTGGGCCAGCGCTACGCCATCAACCACCTCGTCCTCTTCATCGCCCTCTTCACCTCGCTCGTCGACTTCGAGCGCCACCGCACCGACGGCTGCGACGAGATCGCGTACGTGCCCACCATCGTGCCCAAGGACGACTGCACCGTACACCTCTCCCGGCGGGGCGCTCCCTCACTCTGACCCCATCCCAACCCCGACCTCGCCTGTGTGGGTCCCCGCGTGCCTCTCTCGGTGTTGGTGTGTGTGTTCCCGTGGGTGAATCGTCTATTCACATCGTCTTCCCCCTCTTCTTCTCCTTCTCCATGTTCGTGGTTTGTCTGCACAGTGCGAAGCTTTTCAGCAGGAGGTGAACGTTGTATGTGGTTGGTCGCATGTCCTGACCGATTAGGCAATTGGTGTTGGTGATCGTTTGTCCTGAAACACTCGCTGCTTCTTGATTAACAACAGTTCATCATCGTATGACGGAGTTCGATCCAATAATGCCTGTTGTGGGCCACCTGCTCAGCTCTCCGTCAAGAATAGCAACTGAGCAAGTTGGACGAGCCACCTTCTCAGAGCATCGTATTGAGCTGTCAATGGTCGGACGATGGCGACTGCACGTAGACAAAAAGAAGCGGGTTGCTGGCCGAGTTGGACACGCCTCTTCGAGGCTGCCTCACCTCCAACCCATCACATGCTCCCATGTTGACTAAGGATGGAGGCGACACATGTTAATTTTATATTATTACAATATATATATATATATATGTGAGATTTAATACAAATTAAAGTTATTATATGAATATTTCTTCTTAACACTCTATGTTTTTTTCTTATTCATCAGAGTTGGTCAAGTTATAGTATGATATGTTCTCTTTTTAGCTTTCTTTTCGTGAAATAAATTTTAATGATGAATCTGAATCGATTGTATCAGTTTAACCTAAAAAACACATCTTTTATTCTCGAGTCAAAATATTCTACTTTTCCTCTTCTAAATACAACAACACTTGACGACATATCAATTTAATCACGTCGAGTTAAAAATCACATTATTTGAAAACCCAAAATTATTCATATCAATTCCAAAGCCACTATTCAAATTGAAAATCACATTAAATCACCCATTTACTCATCGATATCCTTTATAATAATAATAATAATAATAATAATAATAATAATAATAATAATAATAATAATATAATAATGGTCAGTATATCTTATGTTAAATCACCCATTCACCTCTCACATATGTTATCTTTGATACCTTCTTTTTAGTTTCTTATGGTATTCTCTCTCCCAACATTAACAAATATATAGCAATTATATTAAATATTACATTTAATGTATACAACACAACAATCAATTTATACCACATATTCTCTTTCTTTTCTAATTAAACATGGATTTTTCTCCCTTTTTTTTGGGTCAAGATATGTATGACCATTTGCTTCCCCACCTCCCCATTAAGGGCTAAGCTTAAGCCAAAACCCCACGGTTTTCTCTTGGAGAACGTTTCTGGCCTGAGGTCAAGCACATGAAGTCTTCCTCCTCCCATGGCTAGCTAGCCATATAAGCGAAACATGGCAATTCGGCAAGCCGTCGGATCATGTCGACTCGTGCTTCTTTAAACGTCCCTTCGTCTTCCTTTCGCTAGCGGGACACGGTCTCGGCGATGATGGACGGACGAAGCTCTTCTCATGGAGTCGCTGCATGATCAGATCGCTGGAAGAGGAGATATAACGGCGTCGATGATATGGATGCCATGCCTTTCTCGGCCGGCCATGCATGACGCGGATCACGCTGCCTTTCGCTATGAACACTCCACGAAAAGTCTACTGCTTTTGAGATCTACGGCAACTGTTCGGATTCAATGGACTAGTCGGTTTGCCTTTTAGATCGGGGACTGCGGATCGCTTGAGAGGGGTGAGTCCGATGACTAGAAATGGTGCTAAGAGTTCCCGGAGATGATATAATACACAGAGAAGGCGCATTGTTTGCTGATTACTCCTAATTATCCTTTCCTTTGATAGCCCATTGGAAGATTACTTTTTCCCGTGCATGGCTTTTGGGATTTGTGCTTGTAAGTGACACAGCTAAAGCTGTCTGATTCTTCTTGCCAACTCCTTTCATCCATCCAAACAAAAACCAACTTTATCTTGAGTTTCAACACAAGAAAAAGAACAATGACTGCATGCTATTTACTGAGGATTGTTGTGCAGCCTTCTCCCGGACGTGTAATTGTCGAGCTCTTCAGGATGATGTCAGCACTGGTGTTCTTGTAGGCCTTTTCATTTCATATCGAAAGAAAGGGAGCATTCGATCTCTTTTGGCACAGGGAAAGTTAAGGGTTTCTTAGCTGCTTCACGATCTGCAGGTCTTTCACTGTTGCTCCACATCGTTCAGCCTGAAGAGGAAGAAGGGAGACGAGGAAATATAGGTCCGTCGATGCTCTGGGTGGAACCTGCAATCTTCTCTTGCAAGTGGGTTGGTTGGAGTAGGCAGAGATACTGATGGAGAAAAGAGAGAAAAATTTTAAATCAAAAAAATAAAAATAAAAAAATCCAAAGATCAATAAGTTAAAAATTATATCATAAAATCGATGTAAAGTTTGATATATTTTATTTATATTTATGAAGAAAAATTAAAATTTTGATCACACATAAATTTTGAAAAAATTATATTATTATTTTTATCTTCCCTGAAAATTTTAGAAAGTATATTCTCTAAACACTCTAGAAAGTATATTCTCTACTGAAACCCAAAGATCCATAAGATATTTATAGAAGAATCAAAATCTAATTATCGGTTTCTTTTTCTTCACAAAAATTTCTTCTTATATTAGGATTCCTTATCTCGGTTTTAGAAATAAAAAAAATATTTGATCATCTAAACAATCTTTATCTTGTTTTACTTTTGTATCTTCTCTCTTAGGGTTGAATTTTTAGGCTCCTAAAAATTCTAGAAAGTATATTCTCTAAATACTCTAGAAATTAAACGAGTATTCTTCATATTCTTTTCCTATTAAAAGCCAAAAATACATAAGATATTTATAGAAGAATCAAAATCTAATTATCGAGGTTTTCTTGTCTCGACAATAACTTATTATGTTAGGATTCCTTATCTCGACTTTAGAAATAAAGAAAAATTTTGATAATCCAAACAATCTTTATTTTGTTTTACTTTTGCATCTCCACTAAAAATAAACAAATTTAAAAAGTATATAAAAAGCTAATATAAATTTTAACATAGTTCTACAAATATACAGAGAAAACTAAAATTTGCACCATATGAAATCAATTATAAGATCTTGAGCTATTTTAATTTAAGTATGACTTCTTTACGGATCCTCTCATATAAATTTAAAAAAAATTATATATTTTTCTTTCATTTTTTTTTTTACAAATTTTAGAAGACATCATCTTTAATTATTAAAAAAAAAAACCTCCCCTCCTTTTCTCTCTCCCAATTTAAATGTCATATCTTAAGTGTTAAGGAAGTGCCTGTACTGCTGGATTGGACAGCCATTAAAGTAGTTTGTCTTCTGTGGGATCATTCAATGATCTTATTCATCTGTATCTAAACCTTTAGCAATGCGGTTCAAAAGCCACTCCACCCTCCTTTATATCTCCTACTACCACTTAAGGCTAGCAACATGCATGATTATTATTTGAGGACTGTAGGGACTTTAATGCCAATGATTGCATGCAATTCTTCTTCTCATTACGAACAATGTGTACATGTGGAATTACAACTTTTGTGAAGACCATTAGTTAATGGTTTAAACAAAAAGCATACATGATGAGCTTTGGCAATATGTTAAAATATGATTTGTATTATAAAAATCATAAAAACTATAATATATATATATATATATATATATATATATATATATATATATATATATATATATATATCTACATATGAGATATCTATATGAAAATTAGGTCTTAATTTTCATGATTTTCTTCCTCTACCAAAACTTAGATATACATGTGATATCGATATGAAAACTAAATTCTAATTTTTAGAATTTCCATGACTACTCGTACTATAATTCTTTATCCTCCTAGAATATTAATTTTAGAAATCTCAAAATACTTATCGATCATATCATATTTAACCACTCATCGAATACTTTATATTTTTATAAAACCCTTTTAGGTGAAAAATTATTATTTAATGAAAAAAATAAAAAAAAATAATGAGAAAAATAGAAGGATACAGTTGGTAGTATGTTGAAAGCAGTCCGTTCCGTTCCGTTCCGTTCAAACAAGGGTTCGTGGTTAAGCAATCGCCGCATTCTAAAGCAGTCCGTTCAAAAAAGCCGTTCCTCATCATCGTCCGCCCTTTTTCCTTCTTCCTCCTTCCTCCGTCTCTCACTCCGACTTCTCGTTCTCCCCCATTTCCTCCTCCTCCTCCTCTCTCTCCCTCTCTCTCTTCTCTCTGCTGTCGTCAGACAACAACACTAGTAAAGCGGAAACGAAAGCGAAAGCAAAAGCAAAACCAAAAGCAAAAAAGCTCCCACCTCGCTCGCAGCCCGCCCACCCCAAAAAGAGCAAAAGCCAAACGGAGACGTATGTGCGCAAACATTTGTTACATATACGTGGATCCAAAAGCCATGGCGGATCAGATCGGAATCCTTCGAGGGATCTCCTCGTCCTATTGGAGCTGGGCTGGCGATGGCGAACGAGATCGTGCCCGCGGAGGGACCCTCCGACCCGCCGTCGAGGGCCTCCTCTATGCCGTCGGTCCACCGGCCGAGTGCCCCCCAGTACTCGCCGGCTCCCTTCGACAGCGAGAAGGTCCCGCCGACGCTCGTCGCCGACGTGCGCCGCTTCCTCCGCGTGGCCAACCAGATCGAGAGCGAGTCCCCTCGCGTCGCCTACCACTGTAAGAAGAAGATACCTGCGTCGCCCTTCCTTTCCTCCCGGCTCTTCCTGGTCAATCTACATTTCTCGACTTTCCCGATTCTAGGATCGCCATGGAGAGCGTAGAGATTGTAGGTCATTTATTGGTTCTTCATCCTTTTGCTGTGATTATTTATTCGGATGAACGCCCCCCTACGAATGTGGATTCAGGAAGATCCACATAGAACGACATCCAAGAGATGATATGTTCCTACGACCCATCGTTAGGGAGACCTGCAAACCCCGGACATGTTGATTTGAACACCACTCGAATCCAAAAGCTTAAGCTCGTAGCTTATGGCACAACCTGTCTAGCCCAACTTAAACACCTCTTTTAGGGATGGCAGGAAGAAATTATGGTTCGAGAGTGCAGGATGTGTTCTTATGGCACTATGACTTGAGAAAATGAGAATATTCGGAAAGGTAGGGTGTACCTACATTCATTAATGTCAAAACAAATAAAATTTGGACGCAACCAGTAGCATGTGCTCGGTGCAGAGGGATCCTTCCTGTTTTCTATTTTTCCCTCAAAAGAGTTACATAGCATGCGTTTTCAATTTGCTGAATTTGCATCATTTTCTTGATGACTTCCATGGACAGGTCGCTTTCATGCTTTTGAGAACGCACACATGCTGGATCCACATTCAAGCGGTCGGGGTGTCCGACAATTCAAAACCGCACTTCTTCTAAGGCTCAAGCAGGTTCTTGAATCTTACCATTACGAATAGCTCACAATTTTGTGTCGTTTTGGTGTCCATGTAGCTATCGCAATACAAAATATTAAGATGTTTTGCATGAATAGAGATTTTCTTGCTCTGTCTCAGTGCTCTTTGTTGAATAACAACACATTAGGTAATTCGAATGTTTGCTTTTCTTTTTCTTCTCCCGACAAATCTCATTGCCCCATGCCCCTGTGTACACACGTCACATGCATGTACTGCTAGGAATGTATCGATACTTCATTTACGATATTCTGATCTCGTCTATTTTGTTGAATTGAGTAATATACTATGAAAGAGATTGATTTTCTTATACAAGTTTTGGGGCAGATATTTTCCTCAATCATGCACTCAAATCACGTAAGATTGATTAGATTTTCATGTATGCCTCTATCATGATCTTCTATCATATTTCTACTCCTCATATCTGTGTTTTGCTTTGTGTGATAGGATGAATATACCACCAAGCAGATGCGGAAGGAAACAAGTGATGCTCGGGAATTGAAATATTTCTACAACGAGTAAGTTATTACTTAACTCCAAGAGAGGTCACTGTTTCTAATTTATAATTGATGGTTTCACTTATAATGATCCCAAGAGAAATTACCGCTCCTGACTCCTAATTGGTGGCTTTGGTCTTTCATGTGCTATTTGCTTTTATCATTTTTCTTAGCAGTTAACTTCTTCTTTTCCAGGAAGAAAATGAAAGAAGGTGAAGTTTCGTCTGTGCTATTCGAAGTGTTGAAAGCATTCATATCTAGAGCTGGCCCTGAGGTTTCCAGCTTTGTCCTTTTCAAAACTTCAATAAGGTTCCTTGGCCTACAATAAACTAGCACACTTGAAGTTTTTCTCATATTAATTGTATCTCGCAAATTCACAGTCTGCTGCTGCTGTTGACATTGAAGAAAGTGTCCGTTCATATGATCGATATAATATTCTTCCGCTTGACACTAGAGGTGGCCAGCATGCAATTATGCTTCTTCCAGAGGTTAAATAAATCTTCTACCTGAGGTTCTTAGTGAATGTCATTGTCAAATTTGCTATGTCAAATACGCTGGAGGTGGCCAGCATGCAATTTGCTGTATTAATTTACTAAGTTTCCATCTCAGTTATATTTTTGTAGGTTGCCAAGGATACATTCATGATTTAGCTACTTGCACTAGTGTCAATTCTGATTTATGTCATATCCTCTTATGGAATATCTTTTAACTTCAAACTTACAGATTAAAGCTGCAGTTTCTGCTGTACGTAGTGTTCGAGGTCTTCCATTAGTGGAAGGTGCTCAGGGTGATGCAGGTGGCCACAAGGATTTATTTGAAAGGCTTCAATGCTGGTTTGGGTTTCAGGTACATAGAATAAGCTATGCATTTTGTGCAATGATACCCACCTTAACCTATGCACGGTTGGCATGGAAAACAATTGCTATATTGATGGTTCCTTAGCTTTTTTCATGTGATCCTCGTGTCTTAAATTCAGCATTATACTGTTGTTTATGAACTCGATGTGCTTTCCAGAAAGGAAATGTAGCTAATCAGCGGGAGCATCTGATTTTACTGCTAGCTAACATACAAGGCAGGCTCAGTCCAAAGCCCACGTCCATGTTGAAGGTACCACCTGCTGGGTAGATATGCATCATCTTATATTTGGTTTCTCATGAAACACGGGTATAGACACAGAATTTTTCTTTGTCAGCTTGATGATAGAGCCGTACATGAACTAATGGTGGAATTATTTGAAAATTATGTGAACTGGTGCAAATTTTTGGGGCGACAAAGCAACATTTGGTAAGGACTTGGGCCAGTTATTCCTTAACTGACTAGACAAAAACATCTACTGTTTGGTATTTACTCTCTTGATATCATTTACTAATGATATGCAATGTGTCTTCTGCTTTTATTTGCCATTAGGTTACCGTCCGTGAAGCAGGAAGTGCAACAGTACAAATTACTATACATTTCTCTATATCTGCTTATATGGGGGGAGGCTTCTAACTTACGGCTAATGCCAGAGTGCCTATGCTATATATTTCATCAGGTAATGCACAATTTATATCATTATTTTGTATAATTTTTTGTCGTTTTTAAAAAGGTTCTATACTATACAAATTGGATAACTAGGCAACAACATATGAAAGACAAATGGGTGTTATAGAAAGAAATATAACCACAGATAAAAAGAAAATAATTTGTACTGTGGTTATAAAAAATAGCTCTAAAAATTCTTAAAAAGAAAATATAACCACAGATAAAAAAATAATTTGTGAGATGGCTCAAGCATGTTGAAAGAGGTTATACACTGCTAAGTCAATTCACATATGAGGTACTGCAAGTCTGTGACAGAGAGAAGGGACTTAGAAAACTAGGTTAGAAGCAACTAGGAAGGCCATGATGACCCTAGGGTTATCCATGTAAGTTGCTAGCAAGACGACCAAATAGTTGGAGATCCAGGTAGTTAAACCCTAATAGTTTGGACCTAGTTTTCATGTTATTTAATACATGGAATTATAGATTTGTTGAAACTATTTCTTTCTTTGATGAGATCAAACTCTTCTTTCAGATGGCAGGTGATTTATATGGGATGCTATCCGGTGCAATTAGCTTTAAAACTGGAGAGAAAGTCGTACCTGCATATGGAGGAGAATGTGAATCTTTTCTCAACAACATAGTTACCCCAATCTACGACGTCATATATAAGGTTCTATACATTCATTCTCAAGTTCCTTATTGATTTGCCTTCTCGATGTTATCTTAGCTTGATTTTATTGTTTAAGGAAGCCCGAAAAAGTAAAAATGGGCACTCTGATCATTCGACATGGAGAAATTATGACGATCTGAATGAGTTCTTTTGGTGAGCATTGCCTTTTAATGATCTCCTTCGGTGCACACCTATATGAGCATGCTATGACACCCAGCTGACTCTGTAACTTCTCTGTAGGTCTGTTGATTGTTTTAAGCTTGGTTGGCCCATGCGTCCTGACCATGATTTCTTTTGTATATCACCTCGATCTAAACAAAGTATGTCGCCTCCCTCTAATCAAAGCACGCCAGCTCTCTCTAATCAAAGTATCGATACTAAGGTATGACAATCATTTCTTGTTCTTTGACTTTTAACTAAATATAACAGAGTTGCTTGCTCTTTCCAAAATATCGTTGGTTAATTGAAAATTTACTAATTAAAGATGATGTATCCAAGACAGAAAGTAGGTTTGTTTAATTGTCATTAAATCATAAGAATTTAGTCTAGTGCTCAACTTACATGCTTTGTATTTTGGATTTGGTGTCTTTATCTAACATGAGTTTCTTTTTATTGTAATTTAATTTCTTTGATATTTAACAATAGAATGAACTAAGGTTATCTTACCGGTCTGTATCAGTGTATCGGCCGGCCATCGATATGGTAGATAATAAGGCATATCGACGTACCATATGTCGGTACGATGAGGCATACTGCCAGTATGAAAAAATTCTAAAAAATAGCTCTAAAAATTCTTAAAAATAGAAAAAAAAAATTATATTAGGATTTTTAAGTTATAAATAAATATAAAATAAGTATAATTTAAGTAAAAATAATCTAAATTGGAAAAGAAATAGTGACATATATCTTTTTCGAGCTTTGAGGAGTAGCTTTGCTTTACGTTCTGGACCATCCTTCCATTAATATTAAATTATCTATAAAAAAATAATTTAAATTGCTAGATTA
This sequence comes from Musa balbisiana, assembly GCA_004837865.1. Lineage (NCBI taxonomy): Eukaryota > Viridiplantae > Streptophyta > Magnoliopsida > Zingiberales > Musaceae > Musa > Musa balbisiana. The sequence goes on from CM017197.1 coordinate 38,346,608, forward strand.
TTTTTAAATAACTTAAATTTTAAGATTTAAATGAATCAAGTTATCAATCGATGGATATACCTAGTTCTACCACCAAAAGTAATGATGGGTCTCCACGGGCGGTGGATCAGGGCTCTCGATCCTATGTATCTGTATATTAATTTGATATGTTTGTTGGACCCAATCCTAAAATTGATCCCATGACATAGTATATTGATACACCATATGCCATGGGTGTATCAATGTAGTGGTGGTTGTAGTCTGATCATCCTGAACCATTTGTGTCCGAGGCAAGGACGATTGTGGCATGTATTGTTGTGGAGCATGGAGAATATCAAAACTTTTATTTTCACTATTGATCTGTTCCTTCGTATCATAAGATCGATTATCGTATTGTTGCTCGAAGAAGAATGACCAACTATCATCGTACTGCTGTTGGCCATAATGTTCTTTATAATATGACAACTATGAATACGATGAACTTCGTTTTATGTCTGCGCCGTGTAAGCTCTGTTGCATCTGCTCAAAATCATCTACTGCCTTTCTCTTTCCCTTTTGTGTATAAACTTGACCAGTATTTTGTCGAGCTCTACGATTTGAATCTTGGGTGACATGTGTAAAATATTGCTCCTCGGTCCATACACCACCCTTAAATTATGTAGATGGGACCATTGACTCCCCAACGTCGCTGCCATAATCGGTCGACGAGCTGTCCACATTGCTGCCATGTCTTTGGACCGAACGAGTTATTGAATGCGATTGAGAAGGTGTCTCATCGCCTGACTCGAATCTTTCTACCAGAGCGGCTGATACTACTACCTTCCTTTTTGCCTTTGCCTTTGCCTTTGCATATTGGGAGGACGACTATGACGATTGGACGTCTCTAGTTCCTCAAGCAGTCTAACTCGATGTTGTCTGGCTCTTTCTGTCACGTTCTGACCGAGGAGGATCTTTCTCCTGTTGGGTATGTGCTTCTTCATCTATTGTCTTGGTGATAAAACACAAAGGACATGAAGGATCTCCCGCCTCATCAAGTAGAGGATCCTCTTGATTCTTTGCTGCTTCGACATACTCTAACATCGGCTCTGAATCTTCGTTGTATTATTAAAGGTCGATGAGATCAATCTTTGTTTCCTTTGGCTCCTTATCGAGCTCGGTACATCGTAACCTTAGATGCATGTTATAGTGGACATATAACAGTTTTTCCAATCGTCTATACAATAGTCTGTTGTGTATCTTCGTGTGAATCAATGCGAACGTTAACCAATTATGTTTGCAACCACTAGGTGTCTTCGTCTATGAAAGTACACAAATGACAACCTTCCTTAAATTTGGTGCATCCCCTCTAAACTATAGCCACTACTCGATTGCAAAAAGATATAAAAAGGACTTTATTAGCATAACGAACAATTAATGTCAAATATAGCATATATGTAACTTTTTCTCACTAGAATCCATATTGTAACGATATAATACAATTGCAATATCGGAGAATGAACCAATTGTTTCGTGGAATAATCGGCCCTGGTTGTATCTGTAGTGCTTGGCAAGAGTCGACATATAACATTTCTCAGTGCCGACAATAAATTTGATTGTATTCCAAGACTATACTGAAATCGAATGGCTAGATTTAAATAATACACTATAAGATAAATAATTTCGTTAGTAAGAATATTTTAAATATTAAAAATTATGAATTAAATTACACTGAATATGAATTTACTTACATTATAGATGTCTTGGTTCATATGAACTTAGGTCTTGCCATCGATGATCTATAAGTATTGATCGACCTTAAAATAATCTATGAATGCTTTCTTGACCTCCTCTCTTGCTGTAATTAGCATATATCTAAGATAAGGCATTTGGGGATGCTTATCTATATCGACATTACGAAGGACAATATAAAGTGGTTCCATTCCTATTATAATTTAATTTACGATAACATAAAATCTAGAATAAAAAATAGTCTTTTTTACCTTTTTTTAAATCGCTCGATCTTGAATACTTGAAATTAGACCATTCTTGCTAGATGACCATTGCCTTGAGGCTCTACCTTTTTTGCTGTATTGACTTTAATAATGAAATTTATAGCAAACCAAGTGACTCCAGGTCGAAGTATCTTACCATTCATAAACTTTGTGATCGACTGTGCTTGAGCTACACACTTGTTGACTGATGGTAGCTCGCCAATATCCTTCAGCATTAGATCCATGCAATTAGCTGCATATGGAGTTCAGAACAATATATTTTTTCTCACTAATTGTAAAATGATCTTCTTGAAATTGGCTCCATTATGTACTGTGGTTTGATCTCCTCTACTATGGTGTCTATTAGGTTTTTAATGTAATTTGCATCTTGAATCTTGTCGAAAGCGTTAATTGACTTATGGAAAACCATCCGTTTGTTGCAATACACAAGAAAATTAATGATACTCATTCTTGTTGGCCCTGTTTAATTGTCACACATTAGTATCACCCTATATTTGTCTCATTGCCTCTTGAAAGATTTAATCCAATCTTTTAGTTTTGCCATCTTCTCATCTAAATACATGTTGTGGATTTCCTTTAGTGTTGGAGGTTGGATCTCCATGCCAGTCTTTTGAATAGAGAATATCATGCTTTGATAATATGGACCTTGGACTGTGTTGGAAGTTGAATCATTTTGCGATTGCCTTCCCAATATTCTGTTTCTTTTCTTTTGTATATGCATCGTCAATTTGTGTCTACTTCATTGTTTGTGGAGGACAGGCTTGTGAATCAATATTAATAATATTTAATGCTGACCTCTTACCAAGTCCTCTCATAAAACCACGGATTCCACCCTACCTCATGCTATCAATTCGGCTCAATTGATAAGGGGCAATTGGCTACCTCATGCTGGATGACTTTTAAATTCCTTGTGGCATAGATCCACTGCCATTATCATGCTCCTATTATGAGTTAGGTCGTTGATGCCTCATTGCTTCCTCGTATAAATGCTAATGCTTCAGTGATTTATGAATACCAACTTTGAGATCCAGGTTGATATCATTGTCACGACCCTTATATTCGTTATAAATCGGTTTCTACATAATTCTATAGTATGCTTCCTCAGCTCTTATCTTCTTTTTCATTGTATATTTCCTTGCCTGTTGTAACTTATCTTGAAATGTTCAACAGACCTCTATCGGAACCTTCTTGCATTTTGCAACATCAGGATACCTATCGGCCAAATGCATCTTCACCCGAGTGATTCCTCCACCTTGTTAATGTAGTCACAATAAATACATTGTCAATAATGACGGTTCCCGTATATCTTTTGAGCATGATCCCAAGAATCATCATATGCCTATTCCTTTGGTACCATGTCCTTACCAAAATTGAATCAAATAAGCAAGTTATGATTAGCCCTAATTTAAAATAATAAGGTATGATTATACGTAATGAACCCTACTTTATCACTATAAATATATCAATCAACCTATTTTGCATTAAATATATAAAATTGACTCAATATCATTGAATACACTAATTACAATAATAAAAAAATTTAATTATACATTAATTAACTTTATTTTACCACTATAAATATGTCAAATAACTTAAGAAGCATTAAATATGTAAATTTGATTTAATATAGGTCAAATTATGATTAAATCATCACTAAATACACTAATCATAGCATTAATATAGTTAATTACTCTCTAATTATTCCTTTTTCATCACTATAAATATGTCAAACACTCTAATATGCATTGAAGACATTTAATTAAACCAATATGGGTCAAATTTCGATATCATCGTAATTAAATACACTAATCACAGTTAATTAATCCCTAATTAGTCTTCTTTCACCCCTATAAATATGTCAAATGCCCTAATAGGTATTAAAGACATTGAATTGACCTAATATGGGTCAAATTTTGATTTAATCATCATTAAAATCACTAATCACAGTTTTAATAAAAACCTAATTAAACATATTATACCATTACAAACATGTAAATCACCTTAATATGCATGAAATATAAATATTTGATCCATTAAGTGTCTATTTTTGAAAAAATCAGTACTAAACACACTAATCACAACATTAAAAGCCTTAAATACTTCCTAATTAACATTATTCTACCATCAAAAATATGTCAAATTACATATTAGACATTAAGTCATTAACCACATAGAATAGACTTAATCATCTCATAAATCAATAAAAATATGAAAAGAGAATACATACTAGAGTATTCTTTCTCTTAATCCTCCCGAATATAGTCTCTCAAATTTGATCCAATTCACAAATCACAGTTTTGTTGAGTTTAGGAGAGTGAAAATGTGAGAATGAGAGAGAGATGTGAGTGAGAAACAGTTTGAGAGAGTGCAATAGATTGAAGAAGGGGGAGGAATCCTTTACTTTGGTTCAAACAAGGCAATCTCAGTCCTTGATCGGTAATGGTACTCGATACGGGGTCATGTAATGTGTACTACTCATTATAGGGCGGTTCACGTACCAGTCTCCCATCAGATCGATATGTACCACCCGCATGGCATACCGTGGTATGACAAATCATGGAATAAACTTTAATGGACATTCAGTTTTTAAGTGTAAGTTGGGTGAGCAACCATCACAGGGCAATGAAAAGGACTGCTTATGTTACTTTTCAATGAGAATTACTTGAAAATTAAAATTTCAAAATTGTACTTATCATTCTCCATCTCCCTCTTTGTGGTAATAACATAATCACCTCATTAAACTAGTCAAATTTCATCTTTGTTTCTTTTATTGGTGATGCTACTCTTATGATCCATTATGTGTATTTGTGAGTCGACAACACAAGATTGGTTTATACTTCATTTGATCGATATGCATAGAAAATTCAAGTAATTATATTTTTGATATTGTATAATCTTTTCCTTTGATATGATACAATATGTCTCTTAGGAAACTATAACTTCGCACTCTAAGTGGGTGGGCAAGACAAACTTTGTAGAAATTCGATCATTCTGGCATCTGTTTAGAAGCTTTGACCGGATGTGGACATTTCTTCTACTTGCTCTCCAGGTTTATACAGCTTGTAAAACTTTTTGGCTGTTTCTTTCATTTATTCTGTTGTAAAAATGGTTTTCTTGTTTCTCAAGTATCACTATAATTCACAGGTTATGATAATCATGGCATGGCATGGCTTGGAGACTCCTCTTGAATTACTTGATCCCTTAGTCTTCGAAGATATTTTAAGCATTTTTGTGACTAATGCAGTTCTTAGGCTCATACAAGGTTGTTCTCCCAATATTTTGCATATTTCTGACTACAATTTTACACATAATGTACTATTTCTGTCAATATCATAGATTATGTACTGAATGACTCCTTTATCATATTTGATCAATTGCAGTGACTGTTGACTTTGTATTTACGTGGAAAGCAAGGCATACCCTGAACTTCGATGAGAAACTAAGATTTGCTTTGAAGTTTTGTATATGTGCAATATGGACGATAATTCTACCAGCTGTGTATGCCACTTCTCAAAAAAATTATGTTTGCTCCACAAAACTATCTCAGAGCAATCTTTATCTGTTCTGCTTATCACCGTATATGATTGTGGTCGCAATATACTTGACTAGTAATGTCGTTGGAATGGCATTATTTTTCTTTCCTGCTGTTAGCAGTTATCTTGAAACCTCAAATTGGCAAATCTGTAAATTCATTTCCTGGTGGGCTCAAGTAAGTATCGTCCTCATGTTATTATATGCTTAATTCTCCATAAAATTAGCAGCATAACTCTCTTTTTTTCTAGGACATATACAAAGCATTAACAATCATGTCTCAGTTATTCATTTGTTGTAGTGGATCAAGGTGAATGCCTAGGTAGTTATCTTTTTGTTTCCAAGGATAACCTCCTTGTCCATCTGAATGGGATATGATCTAACTATTCAAACATGTTTATAGCTTTCAAATGACAGTTAAAAAGTTGGAAAAAATGAGTTAAGAGTAAAACAAAAATGAAAGCATACAATAGTCGATCAGCTCCATATTTTACAGATGGACTTAAGTATATTAGGGCCCTTGGTTTTGAGTAGACCCGCATAATTTGAAGTATAAGAATGATATTTGTTGTAGGGGAATTAAATGGTGGATTGTGAAATATATAGATGACTCCAAATTGATAAATATAGAGGCTTGCTGATGGGGTGTCAATGGGTTGGATTGGATTGCTGTTGGGTTGACCTAGACACGAGACCTGAACATGATCATTATAGTTGAGTGTGTCAAAAGGTCAAAAATCCTTACCTGAACTATTTATTCTTGGCTTATCACAAATAGCCTGTTTAACCTTATTAATTATAGTTCAGGTCTTGTCAGGTCAAATCATTTGACACAACACGACCCATTAAATGCATCACAACCCCTTTAGCCAACTTAATTTGAAAACCACATGGAAGTTCTCATGTTATCCTGGAATTTTATATAGAGTTTTTATTCTCATTAGCTTATATTCCAATAAGTGCATAGTAATATCTGAGAACAAATTCTGGAATTTGGAATTTGTCATTGTATTTCCCACATTTTCTTTTCTTAAACATCTTATAGGGAAAATTTTAATGATCCTACATGCTGTCAATTGTTGAATTAAGTTGATCTGTTTATAAATGCTGATAAGATTTTTTGCTGTAGCCACGACTATACATTGGACGAGGAATGCAAATGGGCCAAGTTTCTCTTCTGAAGTAATTTTCTGATCTATCAATTTTATACAGTATTGTTAGTACCATTGGCTAATATCCTCTTTCTCTCTCTCAGGTACACAACATTTTGGGTGATTCTATTGTCGATCAAACTTTTGTTCAGCTATTATTTTGAGGTAATAGGATGACTAAATCCAGGGACAAGATTGGTAAACAAGATCAAAGAAAGCACAACAAGAAAATTTGATATTAAATGCAACTTTTTGGTTACATATTTTTATGTGGATATGTCAAAAAGTAAAATTATGCTTTCGCAGCCCAGAATGTGACTCTTTCACTGTTGACTTTCTTTTTAAGGCAAATGCTGAACGCTCATTGCTGGTCTAATTGCAGCTATTAATGACAATTGAACTTTGGATTTCACATACAGATCTTTGGATCACGAGCACACCATATTGAACTGTAGTAGCTTAAATTTGTAATGACATTTACAAAAAAATGGCCAGCAATCTTGTCCTTTTGTCAAAGGCATAAAAGGAAAATACATTAGTCATGGTGAATAACTGAATATACTGAATTTTAAGATCTGATTATTAAATGTGTGTGCATTTCGGTCTTCGGTGTCTTGCAAATAAGTATTTTGAATAATAATTAATGATGTTTTCAGTTGCATGAAAATTTTCATTAATCTGTTTTTACCCAAACCTCAGTTTCTGATGTTTGTTCAATAGGAAAATTGAACTGTTTGGAATTTACCAGGAAGTTTTACCTTTTTGTGCCTCCATACACAAGCAAAGGAAGGAAAGGGGCTTCCATTTCGTTTTACTATAATCCAAGGCTCTAAGTGACATCCTTGTTCTCAATGGAGATGTGTTGTAATATAAATTACTTTTCCAACTTTTTTCTTGGATTCAAATAGATGCTAATGTCTAAAGCAGTTAACCATATTGTGTTTCAACTTAAATCTTTTTATGGCAGCCAAACAGTTGCCAATGCCTAATGATGTTTTTAATCCTAATCTGTCTTTTCTGGATTATTTTTTTTGTGTTTAGATTATGACTAAACAGTCATGATATATTCAATCAAATAACAAATTACATTTTGAATGTTAACACATTTGCATCATTTCCTCTTCTTTTAGGTTATTGATCACAAGTTTTCATATAATACTATTGATCTATTTTGTTTCATATAAGTTTCACAAGTCAGACTGAGCTTGCATTTTTTTTGTCATTGTACTTCTAGCCAAATGATTCCTTGTCCTCATATGCAGATAAAACTTCTTGTACAGCCAACAAAGCAAATAATGAAAGTTAACGTAAATGAGTATGATTGGCATGAGCTCTTTCCAAAAGGTGCCTTATCTCATAGCATTATTTATGGATGAAAGTTATATGATGTCTATAACTAATTGTCTTCTTTCTTGCTTCAGTCAAAAACAATGCCGGTGCAATCCTTGCAGTCTGGGCCCCAGTTCTTCTTGTAAATATCTTCCCATTTACAAATTTAAACATGTTCTTTGTTGTTTGTGTCTTTTCTATTCTTAGTTCCATGCAATTTGCCAGAAGATTCTTGAACTTTGATTCTGCTGCTTTCATTTTCCATTCAGGTATATTTTATGGACACACAGATATGGTATTCTATATTTTGTACAATCTTTGGTGGAGTTTATGGTATCATCCATCATCTCGGGGAGGTGAGTTGCCAAGTTTTTGTTCCAATCTAAGTCTCCAGCTTGATGCCTATATATCTAGCATATGCTTTAGTGCTGATTGTATCATTCAAATCCAGATTCGTACAATGGGAATGGTGAGAAGTCGTTTCCACTCCTTGCCCTCTAGGTTCAATGATTTTCTCGTTCCTCGCACATCAACAAAAGAAAATAAGAGGACTTGCAGAAACTTTTTACACAACAAAATTTTTAAGGTGGATGTCTTTCTTTGCACAATCTTTTTAAAACTAATTTTATCAATAAAAGAGTTGATTTCCCTTTTTTTCTAATTTTCTCTTTTAATTTACTTAATTAGGATTTAAAACGTGAAAGGAGTGACCTGGTTAGATTTGCTACAGTTTGGAATCGAATTATCAGCAGCTTTCGCATGGAGGATTTAATAAGTAATAGGTACTTTGTAACTCATTTGTTTGAATTGATACTTACCACATTGTATGACAGTTTAATTGAACACATTATATGACGGTTTAATTTCTTTGCCAATAGAGAGTTGGATTTAATGATCATGCCAGTGTCTGCAAATTTGAGTTCTAATTCTATAAGGTGGCCCTTATTTCTTTTGGCTAGTAAGGTAACTTCTAATTTTGGAATGCCATATGCATCATAATACAGTTCTATAACTTAGGAGCCCTTTTCATTTTAGTTTTCAGCAGCAGTGAATGTGACTAAAGATTTTGCGGGGAAGTATGAGCAACTTCAGCGAAAAATAAACAAAGATAGTTATATGATCAATGCTATTAATGAATCTTATGACTCACTGAAGAGTATCTTCGAGTTCCTCATCACTGGTGATCTAGAGAAAAGGTAGACCTTTTTGCCACTCATATTTTACTCATGTTTCCTATATTTCTGTCTCTTGGAATCAATAAACTCCTTTATACTTTTAAATATTGTTATAACATAACTGGCTTTTGGTTCAGAGTTGTGGGGGATATTTTCAAAAAAATTGAACAAGGTATTAAAAATTCAAGCCTTCTTGTGGATTTTCAGATGAATGAACTTCCTATTATACATGATAAGCTTGTCCACCTGGTTGAATTTCTGGTAATTATACTGTGGCTGTTCAGATACCGACTTTAAAAGTCATCATACTGCTTAAATCTTAAGTTGCTTCTTTTGACATGTTGGCTATTTTTGTGTAGTTTGAAAACAAAATAGCTCATCGAGAGAAAGTAGTCATTTTACTTCAAGATATAATAGAGATTTTGACAAAAGATGTCATGATGAATAGTTCAAGGTGAGCAACAGAAGATATTGATCTTTGTATTATAATCGTTTCTGTTCTTCTGTTGATGGATTCATTGATAACAGTATCTTGGACATGATCAATTGCTCCACGAATCTGGTGTTAGATGGTGATGGTTTATTTGGATGTCATCAGCCAGAGTTGTTTGCATCTGACTCTGCCATATGTTTCCCATATCCTGATGATGGTTCATTGAAAGAACAGGTCAATCACTTATATATCTGAAAAGCATAATTTCTTCACATGACACCATCTTTTGCGCAGGTTAAGCGACTATATTTGTTGCTCGCCGTCAAAGAAAAAGCTATGGACATTCCCAATAACTTGGAGGCTCGAAGACGCATCTCATTCTTTGCGACATCTTTGTTCATGGATATGCCTAGTGCTCCTAAAGTGCGTAACATGTTGTCATTCAGGTACCAAAATTGATCAGTTATTTTCACCGAAGTATTTTGAGTCTTTATCATCATTTATCATCGGTTCGTGACATTTTGTCTTTCAAGTATAACGTAGACCAACGTTTGTTGTACCGCCCGAGTTAGTACAATACGGTCGGTATGGACTGATCCGATTGGAAATCGAGACACGGATCACGTGAGTCCCCACTGGTACGCCTTAGCGTTCCGTTTGTCAAGACATCGATGTAGACCGGTGCATATGGACCTGACAAATCTCCGAGACGGGTCCAATACTCGAAATGACGAATCCAAATTATATTAAGTTATATATTCAATATTTCAATAATATACATGATTATAATTTGATGTTTCTATGTCTTTAGGGACTGTCTTTATCTCTAGATTTAGGATAATGTGGCAAAACGATAAAATATTATTGCATGCTTAAAAACTCAGTAAATGTTCTAAAGCTGCCACTGAGGTGGGAACTGCACAGTTTCATTGGTGGGTTATTGGAACCAGGTGTCCATTCTATGGAGAAAGAGGTGTCTCTACCAACTTGTATGCAGATGGAGATAAAATGTTTTATCTTTTGTCAGGTTGTGCAGAACCCTTTAGAACAACAATAATGCATGAATACTTTATCAAGGATCAGTGAGAATTGATGGAGGTAATTGAATTTACTCGGTGATATCTTTAATTTTCCATGAATATAAGAAATTCCTTTTTTTAAGTAATATTAGTCTTCCATCTAAATGCCCTTGTGCTAATTTTTCTAATTTTTTTTGTACATGTTTCCATCTTCCCAGCACTCAAAAGAGGATTTTCTGACTTACTAAACTAGTTGCTAGAAACAGTGATGAAAATTATTTAGAAAGTAACAACAAAGAGAAATGTTCTCAATGTTTTGGAATAGGGCTGATGTAGCTTGTTTTCCATTAGACTGCCCAAATTAGGTAAGATGTTGGATTTTTGTGACACGCTGATTAAAGTTCAGTTTTATACTAGGAGTCAGCATGAATCCAGCATAAGCTCTGGCATGGACTATCCATGTAAATGTAGGATCAAGTGGTCACTTAGCAGGCTTGTGTGCTCTCCCATGTGGTTAACCAACAAAGAGAAGCACTGATTAGTCTAGTGGTAACATGGCCTGCTTGTTAACTCCTTGGTGGGGAGCCAGCGCTCTTGGTGCTGATGCTAAATCGTGTAACTTGAATCTGAAAATGGCTGCCTCGTATCTAGGTCTGGGTCCATGAGTGGGATTCTAACAAATAAAGGTTTGGTATCAAAGATGAATGTTGAATCCATGAAGCTGAGGAAGAGACTATAAGACCATATAACAATTGAATTGGCCCTAGATTCACCTCCAAAAGTTGCCAGCAAAGTGGAACTAAAAACTAGTAACACCGGTAAAGTTTAGGGCTTACTTGACCCATGCTAGAAGCCTAGACAAGGGTCGGATCATAATGGAAATAAGTAATTAAACAAAATTTGTTGTTTGGCTAACATTATGTGACTCAACCTGGTGATAGAAGATTTTATCTCATATGGCCCTTGTAAGATAGGTTGGGTGTAGGATATCAATTTTGCCTATTGTTATGCTGGGTTTGATTTAGTATGTTTGAACCACTACCAGCCAGAGGAATTATCGTCAGTCATGACAAATTTGGAAAAGAAACTCTTAGAGTGCTTTTCTTGATATGTACCACTAAAGTTCATTGATTTTCAACAAAGATAATAAATGTAGGATCCCTATTGTTTTCTGGCATGTTAAGGAAGTTTGAAGTTTTAAATTGTAGTAATGTCATAGTTATGGAATTCATATCAAGTTATCAAGATTTACATGGTGTGTAGTAACGTACCTTGTCTGCCATTCTTTCTCTCATTCCACTTGATTATTATAATATCTCTCAGTGATATTTGCAAAACTACTAAACTAATTGAATTGAATTTCGAAATTCATTTTCCTAATCAAATTCCATGTAGTGACAATAGGCTTTTCTTAAATGGTAAAATTTTTATTTTTTAATATTCTTTACTTCAAAGAAAAAAAGTTGCTGATACGAGTCCCTTGTAGAACCAATACATACCACCCATATTGGGTGGCATGCTGCGGCACGACAAATCTTGAAATGAAGAGCATTAGTCATTGATATTCTTTTGGTTTTTTATTATCCATTAAAAGAAAATTTTGGTTTTCCATGAAATTTTATGGTCTAAAATTCTCTCAAAATTAGTGTGATGACTCCTTACTATATGGAAGAAGTTAAATTTTCACATGAAGAGCTTCACTCAAGTCAAGATGGGGCATCAATTCTCTCATATATGCAAAAAATATATCCAGGTACCTTTGGGAATGGCTTTGTCACAAATATTGTCTCTTAATTCCATATGCATGTTGCTAATGATTTTCATTTCTTTATTTTAGATGAGTGGACAAACTTTCTAGAACGTCTCGGTCCTAAGGCATCAAATGAAGAAATTCAATATTGGGCTTCTTTCCGTGGACAAACATTGAGTCGCACTGGTGATAAGAGAACAGAACTTGATGCTTTTGCTTTGATTTGCTTCGTTTGTTTGTTATAAAAAACATCTAATATGTGATTTTTCTTTTATCACTGAACCAGTCCGAGGAATGATGTATTATAGGGAGGCTTTGAAACTGCAAGCATTCCTGGACAGAGCTAGTGATCCAGGTGGGGAAATGGTACATCTTAAAGCACGTATTGAATTTTGTTAGAAAATCTCCTATTCTTCCATCATGGTTCTTAACTTTTTCTAAAGTCTCTTGAAATATTTACATAATGAAGTTTGTACCTTGTTAGAAATACAAAATTTTTACATTTATAAGCTAGGAAGTCGTTCTTATTTGTTAATTGTTAAACCATAAATCTGTAAAGGATATGCTGCTATTGATGGAGAACAGAACAAGAGAAACAGTCAGCAGTCATTGTCAGCTCAGTCTGATGCATTAGCCGATATGAAATTCACTTATGTCGTCTCTTGCCAAAATTTTGGAGCGCAAAAATCTTCAGGTGATCCACATGCTCAGGATATACTTGATTTGATGATAAGGTATCCTTTGAAAATCCATCGGCAGTTTGCATCTTTCATTTCTCATTATTACTGACTTAAGATTGATATTCAAGATATCCATCATTACGTGTTGCTTACATCGAGGAGAAAGAAGTTAACTCGGCTGATAATCGACGGAAGGTTTATTCTTCTGTACTGGTCAAGGCAGACAATAATCTCGATCAGGTATTGCTCCTCGAATTATGTTACTTATACCAAGTCAGATTTGTTTTTTGAGTTTTGTAGTTATATGTTCTTTACATCAGCAATGGTTGTAGTTGTGCTAGAGCTTTAACCGCAAACCAGGAACATCTGATTTTCTCTGCATGATTGAACAATCCTGTTTAGGTTATTTTATCAAATAGAATAATTGTTGTAATTTAAAATCCTCATTTTGTCATCATTCATGATATTGAATTTGCTTTTTATGCTGAGATTATTTCATATAGTATGAATATTTTTTAAATGAAAATTAATAAATTGAAGTTCTAACAAACTATGGTGACTAATCCAACAAGATATGGAATGATCTGAGAGTTCCTTATCCTCGTCTTTCATTCATGGGATTGTATCAGTTTAATGATTGTCCTGGTCGGGAGAAAAGACACCATTCCCTTGTTTCCTTGCCTTGAAATTTACAGAATCAATATGTGGTAATGTTTTGCTAATAGGAGATCCTCATGGCCAGAAAATCAACGACCAAGATCTTGTAGCCGTGTTGGCTGACACAGCACTGTGCATACTGCTGGAACATCTGGTCAACAACCAAGTGCCACACGAAGCCAAATCCTTGCTCTTAATGCTAGATGTAAAATCTGTCCAACCTTTTTCCACAGTGGATGATCCATCTAAAGTCATTTATCCAACATCGGTTCTACAAATTCCCCCTTTTTTTTCTTTCTATAATCAATTTTAGTTCCTATTTCTCTGTGTTCATCAAATCCGTTCCCCTGTTATCGAGAATTACCGCATGACTTGATCTTCTCTCTTTGGAAATGGTCTAATATGTTCTTTTAATTGCTCTGCCTGTAAAGGTTGTGCAACTCGTGCTTGACCAGATGCATCTCTTTCTAATTTAGGTTGCTATCATCAAAACAATGGATTGTAGAGGATCAGAAATTAGATTTGAACTATTAGAGTTCATCTAATCATCAAAAGCCTTGAGAAGGAGTTTTAAGCAGAAGATAACGGGTAATAATATAAAGCAACGAAAAACAAAGATGACTCGAATGTGTTGACCTAGAAAATCTGTTGATGTGGCCAGCAGAACTCTGATACAGACAGGCAATGCTGCATGACCTTTCTGTTCTTTTTGTGTTGATGATCACTGAATGAAGGAACAAATTGTCCTATGACGAGGCTTATATTGTGCTTCATTTGATATTTCACATTGTTGGCTGCAGATGGAACAGAAATTCGTATAGAATTTATAGACAGTCTCATTCTTTCTTTTTTGTCATTTCAAATTCTTATTTGCATTTCGATACTGGTTGTTGGAATACCTATAGGAGATATATCGTATCAAGTTACCTGGCCCACCAATTATCGGAGAAGGGAAGCCTGAGAATCAAAACCATGCAATTATTTTCACTCGTGGTGATGCCCTACAAACGATTGATATGAACCAAGTATGTGCTTCAGATGCTTTTCATGTTTTACCTTAGCTGCTGTTTCAGCCTCCAGTTGAACATTCTGGTTTTTCAGGACAATTATCTTGAAGAAGCGTATAAAATGAGAAATGTTCTTCAAGAATTTCGTAGACATAATGGAGAGAACCCTCCGACCATACTCGGTCTCAGGGAACACATATTCACCGGAAGGTCGGTCTATCATTGTTTCCTGTCAAATCTTTGTTAACAAAAATAGCTCAACAGATTAAAGATGATGATTCTACTCCGGAGCATCTGGTTTTACGTACGGTTTGTTCTCGATAATTGCAGTGTCTCATCTCTTGCGGGGTTCATGTCCTACCAAGAGACTAGTTTTGTCACCATCGGGCAAAGGTTTCTTGCAAATCCCCTCAGGCAAGGGCCGCACCATTTTTCTCTTTTCTTTTTTTCCTTTTGCTGTTACTTTTTGTTCTCTGCTTTTTAATAGGATCGCCAAATCGACAAACATGCAGGGTGAGGTTTCATTATGGACACCCAGATCTATTCGACAGGGTATTTCACCTGACAAGAGGTGGTGTAAGCAAAGCATCTAAAACCATCAATTTGAGCGAGGACGTCTTTGCTGGTAGGCATGTCTCTTTATGTTCATCAGATTTCGACTATCGTCACTGTTAAAGAATGAATATTTAGTGTTTTTTATCCCTTCTTTTTTTTTTTTTTTGCAGGATTTAATTCCACACTACGTCGGGGATATGTAACCTACAATGAGTATATGCAAGTCGGCAAAGGACGTGATGTTGGTCTTAATCAGATATCAAAATTCGAAGCGAAGGTAGCAAATGGAAACAGTGAACAATCCCTCAGCCGTGACATTTACCGCCTTGGGCAACGCTTTGACTTTTTCCGGATGCTTTCTTGTTATTTCACGACGGTTGGGTTTTACTTCAACAGCCTAGTAGGTGACAACTTCTAGATCTCTTGTAACAAACTTTGTGCATGTACCTATATGTCACTATGCATCAATATCTTTATGTAGATATTGAAACATTTTAGATGGAAGAAACACTTTAGTATAGAGCATACAAAAAACTACTAGGTGACAGCTTGCTTTTAGATCTCCTGTAAGAAGCTTTGTGCATGTACATGTCTGTCACTATGCATTAATATCTTTACCTACATGTTGAAACATTTTAGATGGAAGAAACACTTTATTATAGAGCATACAAAAAACTAGTAGGGGTGATAGCTTCCAAATCTCCTGTAATTAGCTTTGTGTGCATGTACATGTCTATCACTATGCATCACATCAATATCTTTACTTACCTGTTGAAACATTTTAGATGGAAGAAACACTTTATCATAGAGCATACAAAAAACTAGTAGGGGTGATAGCGCTTCCAAATCTCCTGTAATTAGCTTTGTGTGCATGTACATGTCTGTCACTATGCATCAATATCTTTACCTATATGTTGAAACATTTTAGATGGAAGAAACACTTTATTATAGAGCATACAAAAAACTAGTAGGGGTGATAGCTTCTAGATCTCCTGTGAGAAGCTTTGTGTGCATGTACATGTCTGTCACTATGCATTAATATCTTTACCTAAATGTTGAAACATTTTAGATGGAAGAAACACTTTATTATAGAGCATACAAAAAACTAATAGAGGTGATAGCGCTTCCAAATCTCCTGTAATTAGCTTTGTGTGCATGTACATATCTGTCACTATGCATCAATATCTTTCCCTACATGTTGAAACATTTTAGATGGAAGAAACACATTATTATAGAGAATACAAAAATCCTGAACCCTTTGTCACTCATCATGACTCATTATCCATCGGCATTTTCTCTCAGTAACTTTAAGAAGAACCGGGAATTCCTGTATAGCCAGCCTTACTGGAATCCCGATCCTCTGCACCCTTTACACTATACTCGTTTCTTTTTGTCTTACAAGCATCCTCCTTGCCGAGTTGACGTAATGTTTATTCTGGCTTCATCTTCCATAATAACATGCATGCATTGTTCCTCTAACTAATCGGTTTTACCTTATTGGAAATTTTGCAGATATCAATATTTGGGGTTTATATCTTCCTCTATGGCCAGCTATACTTGGTTCTTAGTGGACTGGAGAAGGCGTTAATCACGGAGGCTCGAATGCAGAACGTAAAATCATTAGAAACAGCACTTGCATCCCAGTCTTTCCTCCAACTAGGACTCCTTACAGGGTTACCCATGATGATGGAGCTTGGTTTGGAGAAGGGGGTCCGTCTGGCCTTGAGTGACTTCATTCTCATGCAACTGCAACTGGCCTCCATCTTCTTCACGTTTTCACTCGGAACGAAGGCCCATCATTTCGGAAGAACCCTTCTACACGGTGGTGCCAAATACCGACCCACCGGTCGCAAATTCGTGGTTTTCCACGCAAGCTTTTCTGAGAACTATCAGCTGTACTCACGAAGCCACTTCGTCAAAGGATTCGAGTTGCTTTTCCTCTTGATCGTCTACAACCTGTTCAGGAGAACTTATGAGAGCACAGTGGCGTATGTCATGATCACTTACTCTTCATGGTTCATGGCGGGAACCTGGTTGTTCACGCCCTTCCTCTTCAATCCTTCTGGATTCGTGTGGCGAAAGATCGTCGAGGACTGGACTGACTGGAACAAGTGGATGAACAATCAGGGCGGTATCGGCATACAGCCAGACAAATGTTGGGAATCATGGTGGAATGACGAGAACAGTCATTTTCAGCACTCGGGGTTGAGTTCCGGAATGGTCGAAGTTGTTCTCTCCCTGCGGTTCTTCATTTATCAATATGGGCTCGTTTATCACCTCGACATATCACACCAAAGCAAAAACATCGTGGTTTATGTGCTTTCATGGTTTGTGATTGTTGCCGTATTCTCGTTGGTCAAGGTACGCTACGTCCACTCAGCTTCATTGCTTTTCTACTTTGGAAGATAGTTGTAACCTCATACCATCATCATGATGACTCTGATGCAGCTGATACATGTGGGCCGTCGCCGGCTTAGCGCGAAGCATCATCTTCTATTCAGGGTTTTCAAGTTGTTTTTGTTTTTGAGTGCGATAGCATGCATTATCACTCTATCGAGCGTATGCAAGCTCTCCATCATGGATCTATTTGTGTGCTGCCTTGCCTTCATACCCACTGGCTGGGGGCTGCTGTTGGTGAGTATATATATATACATATAAACACACACACACACACACACACATCTCACATGATATCTTCTTATCTCGTGTTTGATTGCAGATCGCTCAAGTTCTGAGACCCAAGCTCGAGTACACGGGTGTGTGGGACACCATCCAAGCCGTAGCATATGCTTACGACTGTGGGATGGGCTGTGTGCTCTTTGCACCCATCGCAGCCTTGGCATGGATGCCTGTCATATCAGCCATCCAGACGCGGGTCCTCTTCAACCAGGCATTCAACCGGCAGCTGCACATTCAACCCATTCTTGCAGGGAAAAGCAAACTCAGATAATTCAGGATGACTAAGTTTTGATTGTGTATGATATGATTATTATTATTTTCGATCAATCAAGATTTAACATAAGAAATATAAACTATCAAAAATGTAATCGACAAAGAACTTATTGTGCATGTTAAATGTATTAGAGCATCTAACTGAATATTTCTCTTTAAATCAACTGTTACAGGAACAACACTGTATTAAATAGTTTTCTTGTGTACTTACTTATAAAACTTAGATAATTGCAGATATATATACTGCATATGTTTTTATTTGAAATAAATTAAATAAGTATTTTTATTCAAAATAAACTAAATAAATACTTATAAGCTGCCTTTGATGTTTCTGATACCAGATAAGATTTCCTCAAGGCAGTTGAGGAAATCTCTAAGCAATCGAGGAAATCTCTGAGCAATTGAGGAAAATCAATGTGTATAAATAGCTATCAAGAGTTCACTTTCTAAACGAACTATGCAATTACATTTCATACATTTCATAAGTTTCTTCTATAATTTCTATCTTTTTATCTTCTTCGTTTAATTCTTTACGATTTCTAGATAATGGACTACATTTGCCACACAAATCCTGTTACAATCTTTTATAGGAAAGTTAATATATAGGCATATATCTTTTGCCATCTCATTGATGTGGATGTAGGACGAGGGAGATGTGATTTATCCCTCCTTTAAATTCTAATACTACTCAATTTTGTTAAGTTAAATTGTTGATAAAATTTAACTTTATTATATTAGTAGTGTTAAAAGGAGGATCTTGAGATAATACTATAAAAAAAATTAAATACACAAGAATATATCCGTGAAGAGTCTCAACTTTCGACTTTCATTTGACCTCGAGTAAGGAAGGAGTTTTTACCTTCTCTTTTTTAGTAACTTTCAAATCGATCATAAATTTATAATATTATTGACGAATCCCAAATGATCACAGTTTTATATTAGGAAATAGAGGAACTTTCTCTCTTTCAAAATAGTGTTTTTTCGATAAAAATTAAAATTAAAAACTAACCCTCTTCCTCAAAATATTTCTCTAAATTATTGTTATTTCTAATCAGCATATAGCATTAGGTCTTCATAGAGATAAAACCCCTAATAGTTGTAATTATTTAAAACTCATAACAGTTATAGCAACTGTATTCAATTTAATATTTAATGTAACTTAATTTATATTCAGTTCTACTCCTCGGAAAACAATTATTATCAAATTGACGGTAATCGATAAGGATTAATATGCATAAAACTTGACATCAACTCAACTAAATAATTTAATCTTATTAAATTATAAATTAAACTCTATATATACACACTATTCTTTAATTTTGTTTCAGTCTCTCTGGGATACATGGATGTGTTCATGCTTTGTTGGCTTTTTAGTGACATCCTCCTCCATGGATGTCAACAATGTCTTTGATTGAACAAGTTTCAATAAAAAAAAAAGACCAATTAATTTGTTGATGAAATATGAAGTTTGATCATAGAGAGAGTTTTCTTATGATGGTATCAAAAATTGATTTTGTGGTTCTAATGTTAAAATCAATAATTTCAATACCAAGTTTAAAATGGAAATCTTTTATGACATCAATTCAATCCAAATGTTTACTAAACAGTGAATCAGACACTATATATATATATATACACACACACATCAATTCAATCCAAGAACACTTCTTTCTGATTTCCAATTGTTGTATGTGCTTTTGCTGCTCAAAGAAGAGCATCTCCAGTGACCAAGCAACATAAAATGGAAGTGGGTGGAACAAAAAGCTGCCACTGTTTATAGAGAGAGAGAATAACCCTCAGAATCTTCAACTGAGATGGGAATTTGCAATCCTTTGAAGTGCACACTAATTCCATGAAGCTTCAAATGGTGCCATGGCCACTTCTTTTAGGCAATAAAGAGAGAGAGAGAGAGAATAACCCTCAGAATCTTCAACTGAGATGGGAATGTGCAATCCTTTGAAGTGCATACTAATTCCATGAAGCTTCAAATGGTGCCATGGCCACTTCTTTTAGGCAATACAGAATATGTCATTAATAGTCACTTCCAATCCAAGAAAGCATCCATCTCCCTATCATTGCTCAATCCACTCAGAAAACTACTGCTTTTATTCCTGAGAGCTGAAACAGAAGCAAATCTCCACAGACAGCAGTTTGAGTTGCATGAAACCATGAGAAACAGTGACAACAACAACAACAACAACAACAACTACTACTACTACTACTACGACCACTGCTACTGGAAGATAGAACACAAGCAGAAGCAAATGACAGAGAGGAGTGAGGGCACCGACCAACCAGAGAGTCACAAAGAGATGATGGGGTTCCCATCACTCTCCTCAGCAAGCAATCCTATGAGAACACACACGTGTTTTAGACTACTGGTGATCGCTTCCCCTGTTCGACTCCATCAACTGCGAGACGCAGAAGGCGGCTTGCCGGTGATGATGCCGTCGTGCTCCTCTTCGCCCTGGATCCGTGCCGGGACTTGGAACCCTGAGAAGCCGGTGCCAGATGCCAAACCGATGGATGAGATTGACGGATGGAGCGCAGGTTGCATCCGGTGATCGGCTGCGGCAGCTGCAGGGTCGGCCCAAGCTCGGATCGCGGGCGGGTTACTGGACTGAAGGGGTCCCCTCTGAGAGAAAAGCTGGCTATGGCCGAGCACAGAGTGCAGCGGCACCGCCTGCGGTGGTGGGAAGCTGAATGCGTGGCCTCCGGCGCTCGATTCCACCACGTTCCACGGAGAAACCCGGTGGCCCTGTTCGTCGGAGCCAAACGCGAACTGGACGGAGCCCGGGAAGTGTGCGTCGTGCGTGGGAGGAGCTGAGCTCTGGTGGTATTGCCCGTGGTGGCGATGATGCTGGCTGGATTCAGGATTGCGAAAGATCGGATCTTGGAAGGATTGGAGGGATAGGCGGAGGTCTTTGACTTGGCTGCTAGGTCGCGACGGAAGGTCGGATGAGTAGGTGTGGAATCCAACGGAAGGGGTAGAGGACAGCGAAGTAGCAGCCGAAGCAGCAGCCACTGGGAAGAAGGACTTGATCGTATCGACGATCGAGTCGGTGTCCAGTGAGGGTGGCAGAAAGCTAGCGTTAGCATCGCCACCGACGCCGCCGCCGCCAAAGCTGAAAGCAACGGAATAGACTGGATCGGCTACTGGAATCGGTTTCCTGCTGGACTCGCCGGTGGCCTGCTCGGTGGACGGGAACTGATTGGGAGGAGGAGGTGGAGGAGGGCGGGAGGAAGAGGCGACGGTTGCGGAGGGGGTCCAGGGAGGAAGCTCCGCGAGCTCGTCGATGGCGGTCTTGGCGTTCTTGATGAGCCAGTCGACGGCCTTGCTGGGGCGGTCGCAGCCGAGGCGGTCCTGCACGTCGTAGAACTGGATGGCGGTGTGGGCGGAGAGGCGGACGCGGCGGTCGCGGGGGCCCTTGGCGGTGCACACCTTGCTGTGGCGGTCCTTGCGGCCGGTGGACCGCACAATGTGGCCTCCCTGGACCTCCACGATCTCCCCGACCGCGCCGCCCCTCACGCCGCCGCCGCCGAGCCTCGAACGCGCAACTGGCCGCTGCAACTGCTGCTGCTGCTGCAGGAAGAGGCTTTGGTGGCTGTATCCCTCCCCCATCCTCTCGGGAAGCCGCGCATACTCGGAGAAGGAAGCCGTGGCAGCCGAAGAAGAAGAAACGTAAGCGCCCCAGTCGTGGCGGTGGATTTGATGAAGCTGAACTCCTCCTCCGTTTTCTACCTCTCTTTCTCCTCCTCCGCTTTCGTTTGGTTCCGCCGGAATAGGAAGATAGGGAGCCTCTGTCGGATCCAGATCCTTCTCCCTCTTCTTGCGTCCCTGTTCCAGCTTTCGATCTCACCAACCTATGGCTGCTGCTACCAGATCTTGTTTCTCTCTGCTTCCTCTTGCCACATATTCTCCTTCTCCTTCTGCGGCTAAACTGGTAGCATCTCGCTCTCCTCTCATTGCTGCTCCTGCTTGCAAAAGGTTTGGCCATCCAAGCCCCAGGAGTCCATCACCGGACACCACCACCTGAGCTCTTTTTTACGCAACCAACACAACCCTCGGAATCAAGCTCAAAGCAAGAATAAGCAAGGAAACAAAAGGTAGATCCTCAGCTGATCAAGAACGCAGCTGAGGAAGAGGAGCCGTGAGTCGGATTTCCGATCCCAGCCATCACATCGCTTCAACCAAGTGGAGGGAAGAGAAGCACATCCTGTGGAACAGCTGCAAGGACGAGGAAAGCAGACATGGGTTTGGGTTTTAGTTGGACGCGAAGAAGAGGAAGAGAGACAGAGAGAGAGAGAGAGAGGGAGAGAGAGTGGGCCTGGGCCTATTATTTGGAAGAAGAACCCATCCTGTGGATGCCAGTCTTGGGCAGAGGGTAGAGAGAGAGAGAGAGAGAGAGAGTGAGATCACACCCCTTCTCCCAAGGCATAGACCCCGAAGCAGCAGCCTTGACCTCTTCAGTCCGCTGTAGAAGAGATAAGAGAAAAGCAAGTCCTCCATACTCGCTGCTGTCTCTCTCTCCCATCTCTTTCTCTCCTCTTTTGAGCTTGAAGGACAGTGACAATTGTCCCTTTCTCTCGGTCACCGACTCCTTTAAGCGCCTTTGCGAAAAGAGAAGCCACCTTTTCCCCACCCGTGGCTACATGGCGTTTACAAACGACCCTTCTTCCTCCTCCCCGTCCATCCTCTTCTTCTTCCTCGAGGTCACTCTGACCAACTGCAGCCTGCCCATTACCTTTTGCTGTTGTTGCCTTCTTCTCTCTCCCGACAGCGACATCGCTTGTTCCTGTGACATTAATCTTGTCAACCGTACTCGGAACTGTGGGCAACAGCAGAAGCAGGAGGATGATGATGATGATGATGATGGTGGTGGGTGGTATTGAGATTGCCATCGTATCCATGCTATGAAACGCTATCCGAAGCTGTCCCTCCACGCGTCATTCTGCTCTGCTCCATGATTACAACTCCCGGATCTGCACGCATAAAGAAATGGTTGGCACGCGGTCGGCGTCATGCCCACCGGAATCTAAGCACTGCCGCCTCTTCTTTAACTTTCTCTCCCCCCCCCAATCCATCACGACATTCCCCGAGGCGATATATATATATATATATATATTGAAGTGTATTTTTGAATCCTTATAAGAGAGATATAAAGAAGCATTAGAATATCAGTCAAATACTTTCTTGACGAAATAAATTGGGTGAATTAAAAAAAAGACTATATTTTTTTTTTATTTTAAATAATAATTTTTTAAAATATATTTTTTTTCTTTTTTCTATCAACCCGTCCATAGGATTAAGTAAAAATATTTTTAATAATATCAAACAAATATTAAAATATAATATAAAAATACTATAATTTTGTATCACAATACAAAAATACTATAAAAACACAATGCCTTTATATAAATTTCTTAAAAACATTGTGTTTATAGTGATTCTGCATTGCATTACAGTGTTTTTATTAATACTAATAAAAATTATAACACAATACAAAAAACACTATAACATAATATTTTTTTATATTACATCATAGTATTTTTTTTTTAGCATTGTCGAAAATACTATAACTACATCCGTTCATCTTATAGAAAAATGAAGAAGATAGGTGACTGGAATATTTCAAGTATTAGGAAAAAAAGAGAGGATATATTAGAAAATTCTAAAAATAAGAGCACTTCTCAAGAAAAACCCAATAAAAGATTTTTTTTTTTGAGAATTTATCCAAAATAACCTTTCATCATTAAGAAGATATTATACGAATCATCTCTTATGAACATGATCTCGAGCTCTTTGGATCAAGCTATGTACTCTACTCACTCGAACCTTAGTATTCATCTTGTCAAGTAATATTATTTGAAACTACGATGTTAACCGTCCTATCGAAAAGATTTAATTGACTTTATCCTCTCTCTCCTATAAAAAGCAAATCCATTAAAATTAAATAAATTATTTTTTAATGATTTCAAAATATGATATTGAAACTGAAGACAATATTCTACCATGTAATTCCAACTACATATTAGGAGTAGCAAATCTTCGATGTGCAACTTAGGACGATAAGAACAAACTTCTCGTAGCTTAATTATTGAGTCTGCACTTCGTTCTTACATCAAATTATTTCCACAAGTTGCTGACAACAAGACACGCCGTACACTAAATAGATGGGAGCCAAACACATATTTAGATACATTTAGAGGTTGATAATGATAAATTGTAATGTATGACGAAGCACTTAGAATTAGTTAAATATAATATCTATTTATATATGTTAGAAGAGAGATTTTTTTTAACTAATCAGCTAGATTTTCTCATGATGTTAAGAAAATCTTATCTACTATCGGCCCTCAATCTTAAGATTGAGCTCCTATCAAGATTTTTGATCTTAAACCGATGCAACAAAAATAGTTTACGTGCGAGAGGCTTCGTGAGTGAGTTTGCTAGTTGATCATCCGTATGTACATGAGAAACGCGAAGTTGATGTCTGACAACTTGATCTTGCACGAAGTGGAAGTCGATAACAATATATTTCGTAGAATACTGGATTGACGCATAAGTACGTAGCTCCAATATTATTATAATATATTGTAGGAGTAATTATGGAGTTGATGTTGAGTTCCTTGAATGGATTTGTGACCCAATTGAGTTTAGAAATAGCAGTGGCAATGGCATGATATTCAGCTTCAGTTATAGACCGTATGACTATTTTTTGCTTTTTAGAACTCCAACTGATTGGATTAGCTCCAAGGAAGACAAGATACCCAATGTGGATGTTCTATCATCAAAGTTTCCTGTCTAATCAGTATCAACAAAAGCATGGAGTTGAAGTGGGGCGTGTTTACGGAGAAGAAGGCCATGATTGAGGGTCCCTTTAAGATATCGTAAACTTTATTTAATCGCAGACCAATGCGTAGTAGATGGCTGATGCATGAATTGTAATAATTTATTAACTGCAAATGAGATATCTGGATGGGTGAGAACCAAGTATTATAAGGAGCTAAGTACTTATCGGTATTGAGTAGAGTCCGTACTAGAGCTTCCATCACATATTTTGAGTGATTCGCTACTAGAGAGGGGAATTGTAACATCTTTTGCATTCTACATGTTTGACTTTGATAATAAATCTTGAATATATTTTCTTTGTGATAGGAAGAGACTTGAAGATGTAAATATTGCTTTCAATTAGAGTAGCTCAAAGTTCCTATATTTTTAAGAGAGAATTGATTGATCAATTACTTTAGGAATGTTTGAATCTTCAAAGGATCTTTGCTCATGATAACAATATCATTCAAATATATCATAAAATATATTGTGCCTCTATTTTGTTATCGTAGGAATAACATGGTATCAGACTTAGAATTGATGAAGTTGTTAAGATCAAGTCGACACTAAGAGGGGCGGGGGGGTGAATTAGTGTGTATATAAAAATCACATTGAGTCAAGAATCTTCGTATGATAAAAATCATTTCGATAATGTTTAACTTTGAAAATATTCGTAAGAGTGTGCAGCTAAAGTAATGAGAAAGTAAAGTAGTTGCAAAGTAAGTAAATGGCAACAATAGAAATGCAAACCAAGTTTATAGTGGTTCGGTCATCGTGACCTACATCTATTCTCGATTCCTCTTTCATTGAGGCCACTAATATCCATAGTCTTCCTTCAATGGGCGAAGACCAACTACCCTCTTGTAACTCTTTTCTCCTTTTGATAGGCTCAGGAGAGAACTTTTACATTCACTTTTTACAAAGTTTCTCTCACACTCTCTCTTAGAATAGTCTCTAAACTTTAGGAAGAAGGACTCTACACTTTATAAGAGTTTACAACTTTAGAATCACAGAGTTTTGTTTTACTTTCTCACTTTATTATGCAAGAAAGATTGGGGTATGAGTATTTATAGACCCCAAATAACTTTAAAAATTAGAGTCAAAATTCAAATCCTCGAGATTTTAGGGTACTAGCGGTACCACCACCTGCAGCACTAACGTTAGGTGGTATCATCACCTGACACTAGGCGGTACTATTGCCTAACATAGTCTCAAAGACTGTCTTCGATACTGAGCTGCCGATGGTTCCATCGCCTGGACCGGTAGTGCCACCGCTTGACCCAATTTTTGGGTCACTAAATGGGCCTTTCTCTTAGCCCAAAATAGCCCTAACTCAAGCCTAATGAATCCCTAATTGAGTTAGTAATGTTACACTAAAAACTAACTCAATTATAACCTAACTATGACCAATTAAGACACAACTGATTACAAGGCTAGAATTCTATGTTGTTTGACATATCATTGGTTCATCCAATGCTTCGTTCAATTCTTCGGCACATTGTCCTCTCCTTCGGCATATTACCTAATTGGCATGTTGACCTTTCGCAACTTCCGATCTCCTTGGCGTAATCTCTGATCCTTCGGCCCAACGCCCGAACTCACGGCACGAAGTCCTTCTACTAACATCCAATCTTTTGACTTGTTCACTCCGGCCCAACGTTTGATTCTTCCTACTTTAATCGATTTGTCTTTTTTGATCAAATTTAGTCCTACGTCACTCAAAATACAGATTAGATCATAAACTCATTAATTGATTTCATTATCAAAAATTCGAGATTCATCACCTAAGAGCCGAAAAGCACTGTTTGTGCTTTTTTGACAATGACGATGGTGGTACCACTAGAGCTTAGATTCTTAGCCCCGTAACGGTGATAGTACCACCCGGTATCGACGATAGTACTATTAGTACCTTGAAATTTCGGGGATTTAAATTTTTGGCTTTATTCTTGAAGCCTTTTAGGGTCTATAAATACCCCACTCATGCTTGGTTGATGGAGCACTAATTCTTGAGCACAAAAGTGTTGTAAACTCTCTCTTTGAGTATTGTGTGAGTCTCTTCCTCTTTTTTGAGTTTAGAGATGATTCTAAATTATAGGAGATAAGGTCTCTTATAAAAGAGTGAGTGTGGAGATTCTCTCCTAAGCCTGTTAAAAGGAGAAGAGTTATAATAAGGGTAGTTGATCTTCATCCATTGAAAAGAAGATCGATAGTGAAAGCCGATAGCCTCAAGGGAAGAGGAATCGAGAGTGGACGTAGGTCGGGATGACCGAACCATTGTAAATTGGTTTATATTTCTTCTCTTACCTTGATTTGTTATTGTTTATTAATTTACTTTACTTGTAACCCTTACTTGTACTTTTGGTTAATCACATTTTTATATGGATTTATTAATCAAATTTTATAATAAATTAAAATTGCTATAGCACTAATTCAACCCTCCTCCCTCTTAATACCATTACAATCCTAATAGTCGCACCGACTACTAGAAGAGGAACCCACTTCAACACCATCTATAGCTTTGGAGTAGGTTGACGACTTGAGGGCTTCGAAGTCTCCCTGTTATGGCCCCCCATTGCCCGATATGGGCCCTTGCTGACGAGTAAATAAGACGCTCACCTTGACTCCTCGCACAGCCTGCCTCAATGATGAGCACAAGAGGAGGCATAGGTCAACGATGTGGGATCTTTGTAGCATCCTCGCTGTAGGCCTATATAGGTTCCTTAGTGCTTCGATAATGAACCCATCACCTGACATAGATCACTCAATGATGAGCAGAGGAGATGCTCACCTTGGCTCTTCCCACAACCCGCCTTGGTGACAGGTAATAGAGGAGCATGCCTCAGCTCCTACAACAAATATCCTAAGAACAAGCTTCCACTACCTGAAGTTGGTTTCTTAGTAGATTAAGCAGGCCAACCATATCCTCTATTACTCAAAACAAGCACCTCGATGACTCCTCCCTCCACCTTTACATGGCACATATGTTAGATAAGCTGATAGCTACACTTTGGGACATCTCAAGAAGAGTTTATGAAACACACTTTTAAGGTGAACAAAATGATGGAGGAATATAATTGACCAATTATCATTTGATACGTGACCTTCATGTGATGACCATGCTTACAAGGGAGAGACAAGACCTACTTTTTTTATTTACCTGTGTGGACATAAGTCTAAAATAAGCAATGGTGGGCTACCTTTTTTTTGTCACTTATATAGACAAATAAGATAAAGATAGGTTGTTAGAAATAGCTCCATCCTATATTTCACTCATCTACTATCCCTTTATGATTAGGTATAAAACTCACTTTTAGCATAATGACTAAGGAGAGATTATTTTTTATCACTTGTGATTATACTCACTTATCTTGGGTTATTAATTTGGATATTGAAGAGATTAGATTAAAAAACCTCTTTCAATCTTGGTCTTTATGTAAGTGACACATCGTGAGACTGACGTTTTACTTGGGAGGCACATCGGTCACATTTGTATACATAGGTCAGAACCACTTCGGATTGACTAGGACATCAATAACATCGTCCCATATATATATATATATATATATATATATATATATATATATATATATATATATATATATATATATATATATATATATATATATATATATATATATATAATGATTAATTTAATGTCGTTTGACTATTAAGAGTTGTTCATAGAAATCGACACCATAGTTAATTATTTTTGGAACCTTAATAACTATGGTGTCAAGGTAAAAAAAAAAAACTTTTTAAAGATACATAAAAAAATCATATAATAATCAAGTCTAATTTATAGTACATAGGTCACACAATCATATTATATACATCATCCTCGGAATCCATGTATGCTAATTAAACATTCTTTATTCAATTTTTGAGAAAAACCTATTTTAGTAAAATAATTTTTTTCCTTGTATATCAAAATGTGTTCCTTATCCAAATACAAACTTGATATCAAAATCACATATAATTAACCAGAGTAGCATAAAAGTAGAGTAATAAATCAATCATAAAGTGAGATCAAATTTTAACATGAAAAATCTAATGCGGGAAAAACCATGGGACCATATTCCACCTTAAACTTCTACTATCACCAATAATGATAAGTTTATAGTAAATCTTCTCTAGAATAACCAGAGAATTATAATAAATCAAGAACATAGATCTTAGTTTAACATTACCATATCATGCTCAACATTACCTTATCATCATCACCAAACATGGATTTAATGAAAAGAAAATTTTAGATCTCATAAAGTGGATATAGCAGAAAAGTACCTTAGAGAGGGTAAACTATAGATCAGCACTGTTAGGATTGTAGAGCTTATTGCAAAGATTATCCACATATAATTTGTGTCAAAACTAACAAAGTTTGGCCATCATTAAGTGGAAAAACTTAAAATCCTAATTATCTCTCTTTCTTTCTCTCTTCATTCTTTTCTTTCACTGTACATCATCACCGTTCACTGCATGCCAAAGAACTCTTCATTGCCCTCGACGGACATGTCTCCTTTTTTTTTTCTTTTTTTTCTTTTTAATTATTGATTTGGGCTCAAAGTTCCAATTGTCCGGTCCAAGCCCACATATGAGCTGGACTCAACAATTCTCTTCCTCTAGCTCATATGTTGGGCTGTACTAAGCCCATACATGTTTTAAGGTTCCTCTTAGGGAAAGATTTTGTCAATATATCTGATTCATTCTTATTGGTATGCACATTTTTCAACTGTAATTCTTTCATCTCAAGCACATCACGAATCTAGTGATATCTCACATCAATATGCTTGGATCTAGAATGGCATGTTAAATTTTTGGAGAGGTGAATGATACTCTGACTATCACAACAAACAGTATATCCATCCTGTTTCAAGCCCAATTCCTGTAGAAACTTTTTCATCCATAAAGCTTTCTTGTAGGCTTTAGTAATTGCTATGTATTCTGCTTCTATGGTTGATAGAGCAACACAATTCTGTAACTAAGACTGCCAAGAGACTGCTACCCTAGCAAATGTCATCAAGAATTCTGAAGTGGACTTTTTAGAATCAATGTCACTTGCTATGTTTGCATCTGTGTACCCTTCTAGCACAAGTTCATCACTATCAAAACATAAACATAACCTGAAAGTACCTCTTAGATATCTTAATATCTATTTCACTACTTTCCAATATTCCTTACTAGGATTAGAGAGAAATCGATTGACAACTCCAACTACATGAGCTATATCTAGCTTAGTACAAACCATAGCATACATCAAACCGTCTACTGTAGATAAGTAAGGTACTCTAGACATTTCTTCTTTTTCTTTCTCACTTATAGAATATTATTTCAAACTCAGCTTAAAATGACCTACAAGTGGAGAACAAACTGCTTTGGCTTTACTTATGTCGAATCTTTCAAGAACATTTTTAATGTAAGTCTCCTATGATAGCCAAATCTTCCTATCAGAAGAATCTTTATGCCAAGTATTTATTTTATTGATCCCAAGTCTTTCATGGTAAAAGACTTAGCTCTCTTTTAAGCTTTTCAATCTTATCAACATCATGGCCAACAATAAGCATATTATCAACATATAACAGGAGAATAATGAAATCATCATCTGAAAATTTCTTCATAAACACACCATGATCAGATGTGGTTCTATTATACCTTTAGCTCATCATAAAGGATTCAAACTTCTTGTACCACTGTCTAGGTGCCTATTTGAGTCAATATAAGCTTTTCCTAAGCTTATACACAAGATTTTCTTTTCCTTTGACTCTGAAACCTTATGATTGCTCTATGTAAATTTCTTCTTATAAGTCATCATGAAGAAATATTGTTTTCATATCAAGTTGCTCAACTTCTAAATTCAAATGGGTAGTCAAATCAAGAATAGCTTGGATATAGAATATTTTCATCACAAGAGAAAATATTTTTTTAAAGTCAATACATTTCTTATGATTGAATTTTTTTCACAACTAGACATGCCTTGTATCTTTATTGTGAGCTATTATTTTTAGTCTTCAATTTGTAAACCTATTTATTCTTAAGAGCTTTCTTCTCTTTAGGCAACTTTACCAAGTCATAGGTGTGGTTCTCAAGCAAGGATCTCATCTTTTCTTGCATGGCTTTAACCCATTCATTCTTATGCTCATGTAGAATAGTTTCTTGGTAAGTTTCTGGTTCTCCCTCATCAGTAAGTATAACATGCTCATGTGGAGGATATCTGGTAGATGATTGTCGCTCTCTTGTGGATTTTCTCAATGAGATCTCAACTAGTGATAGAGGTGCTTATTTAATTTATTCAACATTATCGACTATAGAAGTATCATCACTGCCATTCTCATAATGATCTTCTTGTTCATCTCCCCCATGATCATCATGAACTACAAGTAAAGCAATTGGACCCAAACTCCAAGGAATATAAATAGAGGTTATTAGCTTCTCAACAGTATCACAATCATCAAACAATTGGTCTTCAAAAAATACAATATCTCTACTTCTAATAATCTTCTTGTTCACTGGATCCTATAATCTGTACCCAAACTCTTTATGACCATATCCCAAGAAGATACATGCTTTTGCCTTATTATCAAGCTTGGACCTCTTATCTTTGGGAATATGAACAAATGCTTTACACCCAAAGACTCTTAAGTGATTATAAGATATATATTTTCTTTGCCATACTTTCTCTAGAACATCACTTTTCAGAGGAACTAATAGAGAAAGATTTATCAGGTTAACTATAGTTCTCATAGCCTCTCCCCAAAATGACTTAGGCAACTTGGCGTGAGACAGCATACACCTAATCCTTTCTTCAATGGTTCTGCTCATCTTTTTTGCCACACCATTCTACTGAGGAGTTTTAAGAACTGTTTTCTCAAGCCTGATGCCATGGAACCTGCAATAATTTTCAAAAAAACCCCTGAACTCGCCACCATTATATGCTCGAACACACTTTAGCTTTCTGCCAGTTTCTATTTTAACACTGATATGAAATTCTTTGAAAACATTGAGTACCTAGTATTTAGATTTCAAAGCAAAAGTCAATACTTTTCTAGAATGGTCATCAATGAAAGTAACAAAATAAAGAGCACCTATAAGGTTTCTAATTTACATAGTACAGATATCAATATGAATCAAATCAATAATATCTGATCTTCTAGATGATGCATGTGTATGAAAGACAACTCTATGTGTTTTTCTATCTAAGCAATGATCATAAGATTAAAGAGATGTACCTTACAACTTTGGTAAGAACTGCTTTCTAGCAAGAGTTTGAAGTCCCTTCTCGTTGATATAACCAAGCCTCTTATGCCAAAGATCTATACTTTCACCCTTCTGAATTGCACTAATCTCTCCTTTGTGTAGCTTAGCTTCTATAATATAAAAAGAATTAAGTTTCTTTCCTCTTGCCACAATTAGAGAACCTTTAGAGAGTTTTAATTTGCTTTCACCAAAATAATGTGTAAATCCCTCATCATCAAGTCTGCTTATAGATATTAAGTTAAGACGAATATCTGAAACATGTTTGACATATTTAAGTATCAATTTTCTCCCAATACTGGTCTCCAAGCAAATATCTTCAATACCTATAATCTTAGATGTACCATTGTTTTCCATTCTAACATTACCAAAATCACCAGCAGTGTAAGATCTGAAGAAATTACCATGAGAAGTAACATGAAATGAAGCACCAGAATCAATTACCTAGTTACTGTCATGAGCTGCAAGACTGACACAATCGTCATCACAAACAATAATGATACCACCTTCAGTAGCAACTGTATTAGTCTCTTTCTCATTTTTCTTTCTTTCATTCTGTTCTCGCTTCCAAAACATACACTCTTTCTTCATGTGACCTGGCCTGTTATAGTGAAAACATTTGATATCTCTTATATAATTGGATCTTCCTCTATAACTATGTGGATTTTTGTTATGACTTCTTCCACGTCTTTCTTTCTTGTTTTTCAGTAACAAACATACCAGAATAAGACTCACCCTATTATTTCCTTTTGGCATCTTTATTTAGCAAACTATCTTTAACCATATCTATAGTTAAAGTCCCCTCTAGCGTGGAATTACAAATTATCACCACATACGTTTCCCAACTTTCTAGTAAAGAGCTAAGAAATAGTAATCTTTGCATCTCATCATCTATATTCATTTTCATAGTAACGAGCTTGTTTGTAAGACTCTGAAATAGGCTTATGTGCTCAACAATGTTATCACCATCCTTATACTTCAAATTTACAAGCCTTCTGAGTAAAGAAATTCTATTTCCCATTGTCTTTTTCGCAAAGAGATTTTTTAACTTTTGCTAAACAACATCAACTTTGGTTTCATTAGAAATATGCTCATGCAAATTTATATCCATCCATCTTCTAATATAGGCAATAACTTTTCTATGTTGAACTTCCTATTCCTTATCATCCGTAGTAGAAAGTTTATCGTTAACCTTGATGAGCTTATATAAATCTTTGCAATAGAGCAAATCTTCCATCATATGCCTCCAAGTAGAATAATTTGATGAGTTCAATTTAATCATGTCATCTGACTCCTCCATTTCAATAACATAAGAAAAAACTAGTACTAAATAACCTATTGCTCTAATACCACTTGATGGGAAAAACCTGTTATAGCGGAATAATTCTTTTTCCTCTTTGTGTATCAAAATGAGTTCTTCATTAAAATACCAACTTGATATTAAAAGCACATATAATTAACCAGAGCAGTATAAATAATAGAGCAATAAATCAATTACAAAGTGAGACCAAATTTTAACGTGAAAAATCCAATGCAGAAAAAACCACGGGACCGTAATCCACCTCAAACTTCTACTGTCACCAATAATGATAATAGCTTTATAGTAATTTTGTTCTAAAATAACAAAAAGATCACAATAACATCAACAACATAAATCTTGGCTCAACATTAATATATCATCGTCACGAAAGATGAATTTAATAAAAAAAAATTAATGTTGAATTAGATTTGGAGTTTGATAAGCCTCATATATAAAATTCATGAATGACTTACACCAAAAGCATGAGATCTCTCACGCTCAAATTAAAATTAATTTAATATAAAAAATAGTAAAGAATGCTTTATTTCCTCTACTTGTTTTCACTCTATACAATTAGAAGATTTTTTGTGTATCAGAAAGAATATTTCAAATAAGATTTGGTGCTAATGTGATAAATGTTGTTGGTTTATTTTATCTAGATCTAGTCGACCAAGATCTATGTATCATGTTTTGGTATCAAGGTTGATTCAAATCCAATCTAGATCTCTTCGCAGGTAGGTATCAAGGTGAATTCCTTGAAGTAGTATTTGAACCCTTACAAAACCATGTCGGGGATATTCTCGATAATACTCATTCAAAGTTTAAGTTAGTGATCTAGTTGGATAAGTCAAACTTGTATTATTCTGTATGCATCCCCTTTTTATAGTTGGTATTGAGATCATTACTCCCACTTATTATATGGTATATGTAATAATGAAAGCATAAAGTTTGATCATAACTATCATCAATCTATGTCGAATATGGGAATGCATAACTGTCCTTCATGTAATATTTATCGAGAGCTATCATTCATATAATATTTATTGAGAGCTAACTTTTTCTTAGAGAGAGTTTGTGAGACGATGTGACGATAAATGATCGATCAAGTGGTTTCATCGTGTCGATCACGTGGAGCCCACTAGTCGACTACTTGGGGCTAATATGTCATTATATGAAAATGACGTGTTGGACATATAGAGCCGAAGTGTTTTTAACGTGGAATTCATATATCAACCATGTGGAATCAATTTATGGACCACATAGCCTGATCGTGTCAATCAAAGTTGAGTCGACATGTCAGCTTATAGTGTTGACATTTGGATCATATCATTTTAGCCCTAACATAAATATATTTGATGGATAAATTTAAATTCATATGTGATTTTTTCGTTGATCAAATTTTATTTTATAAATGTTAATTAAATAAGAGTATTATATCATATGTCAACATTTTCGTAGTTTGAGGGTAAGCTATGGGGCTAGTGGCATACAGTGTGAATGCAGTGCATGGCTTCCCATTCGTCTCCTGGTTGCCTCCAGCGCGAGGAATCAGATGATGCCATGACCATACCTCTTTATAATGCATCGGCTCTCTTCTCTATCACACCCACACCCACACCCCTTCAAGCGTTCCTCTATCCTTTATCCATCCACATCCATCCTTACCACCGAACCAAAGCCAGTTCAGTCCAAACTCACAAATAATGTCTATGGTGTTGAGAATTCTAGTTATTGATATCTATTTAATTTAAAAACTTAAGTAATTATAAGTCAAACTATGTTACAAACTATTTCTACTTTTATCACTGCAAGATTATTTTTAGTTTTTTCCAGTCCTCATCACCTTTGTTACAAGGTTCCTATTCACCTTTTGGAAGAGAGAGAAAATTTTAAAATAAAAAACAGAGATCAATAATTAAAAAATACACTAAAAAGTATTTTTTTTATATTCATGAAAAAGACTAAATTATTCATCATACAAGATCAATTATATATAAGACGTTTGATTTATCCCCACTCAAGCATAAATTTTCTTGTTCATTCTCTTACATAAATTTCAAACAAATTTATAGTAACATATCTTTTTTAAGAAAAAATATAATATATATTTTCTTTATGAATCTTGGCTCTAATGAATTTTTAAAATCGATTAGTCCATGTTAACATAATTTGATACTAATTCAATATTTTATGAGAAAAATCAGTTATATAACTATTTTTAATGCTTATAATCCCTGAGTTACTGAGGTCCATGTGAATAAGGATCATAGGCCCAATTACTTATTGTCTTGGCCCAAGCAAGTATCTATTGACCTCATTGCAAATCCTATCACCCGTAGTGAATGGGAATTTTGTTATTTAAAACTTATTATTTTTAACGATAAGTTACGAATATAGAATTCAGAGTCACTTTCGAAAATATATCGAATGATTTTTTAAATATTTAAATTAATAGGATACATTATTCATCAAATTAATATTTAAGGTTTTATTTAAAAATTATTACTATTTATTTATTTATTTATTTTATGCTTCTGGTTTCGATTGGTATCATTAAAGTCGGTGATCGCATCAAATCATTACACACGAAGTATCGATCAGTCACTTCGCCCTATCCGCCATTTGCGTTTGCTTGTTTGCTCGCGAGATGCTTACTCTCGATCTCCGATCTGCTTGATCGTGCTGTCGCACCAGTCGCCGAACACGGCCGAGAAGGCCGACTCCGTCGTCTGTCAGGACCCTCCCGTTCGACTTCTTCCAGGAACGAGGCCCTCCGGGTGAAAGCCTCCGTCCACCAATAGGTGGATCGGTTCGAGAAGCTATTGCTCTCCGGCTGGCGGCGCGCCGCAAGGTCGCAATCGAGCCGCTTGCCCCGTCGTCGTCTTGGGTGTGCTGTCCGCAAACCAAGCTTGACATCCGAGGCTGCAGACTGCAGGGACTTGTTGGGCAAATCTCTTCACCGGTAGGTTCGTATCGGATGTGAGTATTCCGGTACCATGTCACCCAAGTCGTCGCGAACGGCATGGACGTGATCGAAACCATGTTGGTGATAGGGTTTGGTGCGCAGAGATTGATAGGCCACGGCGCGGCTTCCCGCCTTACCTGACGCTCTATAAGGCCTGCAATCCGGAGGACTACGTTTCCAGAACCGGGTACTTGAGGAGGTTCAACGCCTTGTCCTGATACCACAATACTCTGCTCCGGCGGAAGCATCATCAATCCTTTCAAATGCGGTGAGTCTTCTCCTCCTCCTCTGTTCTACATAGAAGCGATCATATGATCACTATAGTTCATACAACAAACCGCATTTAAGGTGTTCGATCATATGTCTAGCCGAAAAGGAAAACATGACGGCTGTGTTTCATGGAGGCTAGTAATAGTTTGTTCTCGGTAGTACTCATGACTTTGCAGTGTCACATGTGCACTTGGTCCAAGCATCTACGGATCCCTTCACATGTCAATGAACGGCTCTGATATAGGCAATCGGAAGAACCTGCTCACCGACCAAATGGCCTAATAGATTAATGTGATACGAGGCCACTTTGGAAGATAAAGAGTGAGTGAGGATGATACATAAAAGATCAACATGTATGAAGTCAATAAAGAGCAAAATATGTACTTCGTTATCGTCACAGTGACCAAAATTATAAATTAAATTTGTTT
Organism: Musa balbisiana; assembly: GCA_004837865.1. Classification (NCBI taxonomy): domain Eukaryota; kingdom Viridiplantae; phylum Streptophyta; class Magnoliopsida; order Zingiberales; family Musaceae; genus Musa; species Musa balbisiana. The sequence continues at coordinate 38,383,860 of CM017197.1, forward strand.
CATGGAAAAAACGTTATGATTTGAGAAGGAAAACTCGAAAATTTTCTTCTTCTTTTACTACTTTATTTGGGTTAGCTATTTTGAATATTATGATTTTCTTGACATCTTAATATTTTCCTTTATCAACTTCTTGTTCTCATTCCTCGTATTTACCAGGCAATGCGACTTCATCACACAGGTAGGAGCTCGAAGAACAAGTTTACCTCCTCGAAGTATGTTGCACACCACAGTTCTGTCTTCGGTCTCACTCTCCTCTCGATTTTGACTCTATTTCCACAGCTTCTACTTTTAAGATCACAGACACACTGTGATTATGACTCCAAATCACGAGACCTCGTCAGCTATACCTCTCTAGGAGTTGGTGGTGCCAACCACTGCAACCTTCTCCATGATCAGCTTTTAACGCTTTATCTGATGGGTTCTGCAACAGGAAAGCTACGAAGTCGAGGAAAGGCAGGTTAAAAGAGAAGAGAAAGGAACGAGAGAACAGCGTGCCCACTGCGATCACCATCAGATCTGCTCGCATCCTGCTGCCTTTGGGCCTGGAATCCGTCGATGCAAAGATTCCTGCTCAGCTGGAAAAGGCCAGCCGCTAGTGAACAAATCCCTCTCTGATTTCCGCTGGTAAACAAATTCTACTTTAAAGATTATTCATTCTACATATTGACTGATTAATTTGATTCTTTATATTCGAATTACTGGAAAAATATATAAAATTTTAAATATATAATGCATGTTCAAATGAAGAATAAGTGGGAAGCAAATAAATATTTCCCTGATATGGTACTAATTTTTTTAATCATTTAAAAGTTTAAGTAATTTAAAAAAGATTATTATATATTTTAAATTAGACTGATAAATGCCCTTTGCAGAAGATGATTACAGAATTCGTTTAGTATACGACAGAGACAAAGGAACAGAAAGGAAAGGAGAAAAAGCAAAAGTAAATGTGGTCAACCAACACGGCAAAGCAGGTCTACACCGGTCTCTGATTGGTGGTCGAGCGGGACCCAAAGGATCATCATTTGGCGGCGGAGATCGCCTGTGTCACCCAGTCAGGGAACGCGATGTTCTCTCCATTGGATGGTCCGCGATGGTCATTGCCTGTAACAATCGGGCCCAACCCCGCATTTCCCATCAGCAACGGGGGCCATCATGGGCTACGGCAGGCTATTTGAATAGAATTCGACATCATGGCGCACGCGGGCGGACACCTGAATCCGAATCAATCGCCGAGCGCTCGCTTTGCTTTGCAAAGCCTGCTGTAGCGCCCACTTCGGTGACTTTTCTCTGCTTTCAAATTTTTATTCCGCTCTAGCTTTATGCATCCATTCACATACACCATATGTAGAAATTTGGAACTCATTAACGCATACAGAGTCGAAGGGACAACAGAACACCATGCTTTTCCCACCTTTGACCCTTTACATCGCCATTATTTCGAACATTGTATCACCCGGCAAAACGAAACAAAAGCAGCGGCAGAGGAGAAGTCCTCACTCTCTCTCTCTCTCGCTACAACACCCAGCAAGGCTTATGAATGATGGTCGCGGGAAAGGTCAAGGCCGCCATGGGGTTCCGTCGCAGCCCCGCCAAGCCTAAGACGGCGACGCCCCGCCGCTCCCCCTCCTCCTCCCCGGTCTCCCAAAAGTCGTCGCCGGCGGCGGAGGGGGGTCATCAGACGACGGCCGCCGCGTTCGCTCGATCCTTCGGCGTTTACTTCCCCCGCGCCTCCAGCCACGTCCAGCCCCGCCCGCCCTACGTCGCTGAGCTGCTTCGCCTGGTGGAGGAGCTCCAGGAGAAGGAGTCCCGTCTCCGCACCCAGCTCCTGGAGCAGAAGCTCCTCAGGGAGACCGTCGCCATCGTGCCCTTCCTCGAGAAGGAGATCTCCGACAAGCGCGAGGAGCTGGTGCGGGCCGGTGACCGTATCGAGCGCCTGGAGGCGGAGAACCGGGCCCTGAAGGACGAAGTCGAGGGCTTGAGCTCTGAGATACGGAGCGGCGAAGAGGAGAACCAGCGGAGGGAGAGGAGGATCAATGATCTCGAAAAAGAGTTGGACGAGCTGAAGAAGGCGGCTCCGGAGCAGGGCAATGGCGACTCGACGCGGCTATGCGCCGGGACAGGGGAGATGGACGAGTGCTCGTCGTCGCAGAGGTTCCAAGGCCTCATTGACGCTTCCGCGAGATCGAATCTCCTCAAAAGCCTGCGCAAACCACCCAAATCCGCCAACATTGTTCCCAATCAAGAGGTCCAAAGGCCAGAATGCAGAAATCCGAAGGCGGATGGAGGGGTAATCGAGCGGGTGCATCAACAGCCTCACGGCGGCGACAAGGAAGAGGTCTTGAGACCCCGAGCATCCAGGGTTCCAAACCCCCGCCCACGCCTTCGATGTCCTGTAACCCCTCGAACTCATCTTCTTCGTCGTCTTCTTCCCATACCACGTCCCGCGTCGCAACATGCAAAGGCCCCAGCTTGGCGTGCCTCCCGCCGATCCCGCCACCAGCCCCACCGGTAAAATCCACACCGCAAGGCGGAGCGCGGCCACCTCCTCCGCCTCCACCTCCGCCGCCGCCAACGCTGGGGTCCAGGTCGGCGGCAGCAAGCGTGAGGCGAGTGCCGGAGGTGGCGGAATTCTACCACTCCCTTATGCGGCGGGACTCCAGGAGGGAGTCCTGCGGCGGAGTGCAGGAGGCGCCTCCCGCCGCCGGATCCGTCTCCAACGCGCGCGACATGATCGGCGAGATCGAGAACCGCTCCGCGCACCTCCTCGCCGTAAGTCCCCTTCCCCTCCCCCCCGCCCGCCCTACGTCGCTGAGCTGCTTCGCCTGGTGGAGGAGCTCCAGGAGAAGGAGTCCCGTCTCCGCACCCAGCTCCTGGAGCAGAAGCTCCTCAGGGAGACCGTCGCCATCGTGCCTTCCTCGAGAAGGAGATCTCCGACAAGCGCGAGGAGCTGGTGCGGGCCGGTGACCGTATCGAGCGCCTGGAGGCGGAGAACCGGGCCCTGAAGGACGAAGTCGAGGGCTTGAGCTCTGAGATACGGAGCGGCGAAGAGGCTATGCGCCGGGACAGGGGAGATGGACGAGTGTCGTCGTCGCAGAGGTTCAAGGCCTCATTGACGCTTCCGCGAGATCGAATCTCCTCAAAAGCCTGCGCAAAACCACCCAAATCCGCCAACATTGTTCCCAAGCAAGAGTCCAAAGGCCAGAATGCAGAAATCCGAAGGCGGATGAGGGGTATAATCGAGCGGGTGCATCAACCGCCTCACGGCGGGGCGACAAGGAAGAGGTCTTGAGACCACGAGCATCCAGGGTTCCAAAACCCCCGCCCACGCCTTCGATGTCCTGTAACCCCTCGAACTCATCTTCTTCGTCGTCTTCTCCCATACCACGTCCCGCGTCGCAACATGCAAAGGCCCCAGCTTGGCGTGCCTCCCGCCGATCCCGCCACCAGCCCCACCGGTAAAATCCACACCGCAAGGCGGAGCGCGGCCACCTCCTCCGCCTCCACCTCCGCCGCCGCCAACGCTGGGGTCCAGGTCGGCGGCAGCAAGCGTGAGGCGAGTGCCGGAGGTGGCGGAATTCTACCACTCCCTTATGCGGCGGGACTCCAGGAGGGAGTCCTGCGGCGGAGTGCAGGAGGCGCCTCCCGCCGCCGGATCCGTCTCCAACGCGCGCGACATGATCGGCGAGATCGAGAACCGCTCCGCGCACCTCCTCGCCGTAAGTCCCCTTCCCCTCCCCCCTCCCCTCTCGAAACCGTCACCGGTGCCACTTGACCGTTGGTGAATGTGTTTCGTTGTGCTCATATGTACGTGGCAACAACTTGTTGGTGCTTCTTTACACTTCTTGTCAGTTAACAAACAGCGGATCGGAACCATAAGGGTTAATTATTTTGTACACTTCTTTTAATTGCGGTCTTAATCGGTCGATTAATTGCAGATAAAGACGGACGTGGAGACGCAGGGCGACCTCATTAGATTCTTAATCAAGGAAGTGGAGCACGCAGCCTTCGCCAACGTCGAAGACGTGGTCACCTTCGTCAAATGGCTCGACGACGAGCTCTCTTTCCTGGTATTCTTCTTCAGAATCTCTCTTTTGGGCAAATAGATTGATGTGATTTGTTGGGTTATCGGGTGATGAACGTCGCAGGTGGACGAGAGAGCGGTGCTGAAGCACTTCGAGTGGCCGGAGCACAAGGCGGACGCCATGCGCGAGGCGGCCTTCGGCTACTGCGACCTCAAGAAGTTGGAGTCGGAGGCGTCGTCGTTCCGCGACGACCCTCGCCAGCCCTGCTCTTCCTCTCTCAAGAAGATGCAGTCGCTCTTGGACAAGTATTCCTTACCCACCCACCCCCCTTTTTGTTCTGTTTCCAACCAGGCTATTAACTGAGAATGCTAATATTATTTGATAGATTGGAGCGAGGGGTATACAACCTTTCACGTGCAAGGGAAGCTGCCACGAAGAGGTATAAGGGGTTTGGTATTCCTTGGGAATGGATGCTGGAGAGCGGATACGTTAACCAGGTAACTCACCAGGCTTTGCTCGTCTCTTCATCTTAGTTCAATGGCGTGCAACGTTATCTTTCTTTTGATGAACAAAGGACCAGAACGCTAGGTGGCCAAGGACAAACTTAGATCTGGAGATAGGCCAATTTGCCAAAGGGGTGCACACGTGAAACAGGATGACAGAGTGCAGAACTTTATTTCTTCTACGTTGGAGATATTTAGCTGGAAATTGTAGAATAATAACAACAAGAATAATTCTGCCGTATGCATTCGCTTTCTCACGTTAGCGAGGAATCGACGAGGGACCATTGATGTGTTTTCATTCAGAGAGAGAGAGTGAGAGAGAGAGAGAGAGAGGGAGGGAGGGAGGACATACACGGACTGCACTGTAGATCACCGTACTTGTGAATTCTAAGATTCTTGACAGTAAGGTAGTGTCACTGATCTCGTCAGGTTCTCTGCGTTCTTTTGTCATAAGGCCACAAGTTGGCATCTTCCTTAGTTTCATGTTTTAGTTTGATTAGGATTTAAGATGATAGGAAGCACCTTTCTCGCCATGTGGATTACATTAGCATTTCATTATTTTGTACATGATCTGTGAATCCTAGCAATGAAAAGGGTAGTGATGATTTAGTGGAAAGTCTGGTTAGTGTTGAAAGGGGATACGATGTCGTTCTTTTATTGTGTTTATTAACTTAGTAGTGGTTCTGATCAAGATTTAGAGCCTCAACGACATCTGCAATCTTGTAGTCAAATCAACAAGTGACATATACGAGGTAAACTATTCTAGACTTAGTCAATAATAGTTCTGGTTGACTCACCCACACATCTACGGACGGACCCCTTCTCTAGTCAATCTAGATACTAGTCTTACAGAGGTAGTTAAACATATAAAACGCAGTGAGGAAGATGTCCAAATTCTGCTTATTTACTTTGGGCAATTTCTTGTTCTAAGCATATGGTAGCAGGACGTTTGATTTAGAGTTGTGTAATGTTGCATTTGTTCTAAGTTTGATATCTAATGGTATTTAAATGTAAACTTTATACACAAAAGGATACAAGCACTGGCTAGGTTTGGCATCAGTTTGGATGAGTTGAACTTAAAGAACTGTACCTCGATAAGTTTATCGGTTTGATTTAGAGTTTGAAATCAGAGATACTAATCTCGAGCATCTGTTACTTGGTGTGATCTTAATGGTCTCATCATGATGAGAATCTGATTCTTCAGCATTTGTGGCTACTCTCTACCATTGCTAAGAGTTTTAGCGTTTTTTACAATAATTTACGGATGCATCGTCAACTTGGTATTCCTCTTCTTTTTTTTTTTTCCAAGTTCAGTTGGCAATCTGTAGCATCAAAAGGCCAATTAATGACTATATATATACTATATATTCAGATTAAGGTAGCAACGGTGAAGCTGGCAATGAAGTACATGAAAAGAGTCTCTTCCGAGCTGGAGATCATAGCAGGCAACCCTGAAGAAGAGGAACTCATGCTTCAGGGTGTTAGATTTGCCTTCAGAGTACACCAGGTGATTCCGGTTAAACAGAAGCAATCACATATCATGGATAAAAAGGAAAAACTTTTTTGGCTCGCGAATATGGACTTGTAATGAGGTTTTTCTTCTATGATCACCACCAGTTTGCAGGAGGTTTTGATGCGGAAACAATGCGAGCTTTCCAGGAGCTCAAGAACAAAGCTCGCACCCTCCACCTACAACTCCAAAATCACAACCGGCAGAAGCTTTATTGCAAGTCCACATCCGGCTGCTAGGCATGCACAACCATCCATGCGTCTACGCCTGCAAAGGTAGCACAAACCCATTTGATTCATACGACTTCAGCAATCTATTCACGTTACCTGATACAGCACAGAAGCTTAGGCTATTTGTTGCAAACTAGCTGCTACCTAATGCATTCATTCATTCACTCTCTGATGTGAGATCTTTGCGTGCTTAGTTTCTTCCTCTTCCCTACGCGTTCATTGCCTGCCATGGATGGTTTCTTCACTTTATCCTCCTGTGTCCCCTCTCCAGGTTTTTACCAGTAGCCAAATTTGAGGCTTAAATGTTGAATTCAAAACAGTTCATCTTCTTCTTGTTCCGAGTACTAACAAACTGTTCATAGGTGTTTTAGATCGGACAGGCAGATCAATATCACCAAGCTCAAGACGATGAATGATGTAGTAAGTACTTCTTGAGGCTTTAGGTAATTACAGTAGCTTTCATTACCTTGAACTTGGCAATCTGTAGCATCAAAAGGCCAATTAATGACTATATATATATATATATATATATATATATATATATATATATATATATATATATATATATATATATATATATATATATATATATATATATATATATATATATATATATATATATATATATATATATATATATATATATATATATATATATATATATATATATATATATATATATATATATATATATATATATATATATATATATATATATATATATATATATATATATATATATATATATATATATATATATATATATATATATATATATATATATATATATATATATATATATATATATATATATATATATATATATATATATATATATATATATATATATATATATATATATATATATATATATATATATATATATATATATATATATATATATATATATATATATATATATATATATATATATATATATATATATATATATATATATATATATATATATATATATATATATATATATATATATATATATATATATATATATATATATATATATATATATATATATATATATATATATATATATATATATATATATATATATATATATATATATATATATATATATATATATATATATATATATATATATATATATATATATATATATATATATATATATATATATATATATATATATATATATATATATATATATATATATATATATATATATATATATATATATATATATATATATATATATATATATATATATATATATATATATATATATATATATATATATATATATATATATATATATATATATATATATATATATATATATATATATATATATATATATATATATATATATATATATATATATATATATATATATATATATATATATATATAAGCTGGCAATGAAAGTACACTGAAAAGAGTCCTCTCCGAGCTGGAGATCATAGCAGGCAACCCTGAAGAAGAGGAACTCATGCTTCAGGGTGTTAGATTTGCCTTCAGAGTACACCAGGTGATTCCGGTTAAACAGAAGCAATCACATATCATGGATAAAAAGGAAAAACTTTTTTGGCTCGCGAATATGGACTTGTAATGAGGTTTTTCTTCTATGATCACCACCAGTTTGCAGGAGGTTTTGATGCGGAAACAATGCGAGCTTTCCAGGAGCTCAAGAACAAAGCTCGCACCCTCCACCTACAACTCCAAAATCACAACCGGCAGAAGCTTTATTGCAAGTCCACATCCGGCTGCTAGGCATGCACAACCATCCATGCGTCTACGCCTGCAAAGGTAGCACAAACCCATTTGATTCATACGACTTCAGCAATCTATTCACGTTACCTGATACAGCACAGAAGCTTAGGCTATTTGTTGCAAACTAGCTGCTACCTAATGCATTCATTCATTCACTCTCTGATGTGAGATCTTTGCGTGCTTAGTTTCTTCCTCTTCCCTACGCGTTCATTGCCTGCCATGGATGGTTTCTTCACTTTATCCTCCTGTGTCCCCTCTCCAGGTTTTTACCAGTAGCCAAATTTGAGGCTTAAATGTTGAATTCAAAACAGTTCATCTTCTTCTTGTTCCGAGTACTAACAAACTGTTCATAGGTGTTTTAGATCGGACAGGCAGATCAATATCACCAAGCTCAAGACGATGAATGATGTAGTAAGTACTTCTTGAGGCTTTAGGTAATTACAGTAGCTTTCATTACCTTGAACTCGGCAGCTGTTCCCCCAGCGTAATCTTTAGCTCGCTCTCTTGTCTGCATGGCCGTATCCTTAGCTTGTCCTTCATGTTGATTTAGTTCCTCCATTGCTTCCTTCGTTTCTTCCGTCTTCGATACCAGTCTTTCCTACACCAGCAATAGAGATGTAACAAGTTTTATAGACTTCCGCTTTAGTTGATTTCTCCCAATTGTATACCTTAGCTTGCCCCGCGTTTGCTCTCCCTTGCCTGCAGGGCTCTCTTGGCTGCTTCTATTGCCTCCTCTGCCTTCTGCATCGCTCTCGTTATGGCTTCTTCGCCCGTATATTTTGCTGTCTCCCTGGCTTCTTGAGCTTTCTCCGTAGCTCTCCGAGCCATGGCGGAAGCGGTATTCTTTCCCCCCTCTGCCTTCTCACTTGTGTTCCCGGTGGTTCTTTCGCCTGCAGCTTTTGCTGCGTCCATGGCTTTCGTACCCATGCCTTTAGCCGTCTCCTCTGTCTTCTCCTCCGTGTACTCCATCGCGGTCTCGCCGGTACTCACAGCGACATCCTTGGCCTTCGACGCGGCCTGCTCTGCGTAGTCCATGGCGGACTCGCCTGCACTCACGGCGGCATCATCCTTTGCGACCTCGAGCCCCTGACGGCTCTTTTCGACGGTCGTATCCTTCACCGCAGAAGCCTGCTGCGCGGCAACCTCCGCCGCGGCGTGGGCCTTCTCAGCCGCGTAATCCTTGGCCAGGGAACCCCCTTCTCGGTGGTGTACTCAGCGGCAGCACGAGCCCCATGAGCAGCCCTGTCCTTGGCCTCGGTGCCCATAGCGGCGGCGTAGAGCCCCGCAGCACCGAGGCCATGGACATCGGCCTCCGGCGACATGAACTCTATCATATCTTGCTCATCCTCTTCAGAAACCACTCTCCGGCGACTGCTCGTATTTATTATTAAGTTAATGATAATCAAAAGTATGAATATTGCACGGTGCGGATCCCTCTCCGTCCATCATGCGTTAAGAAGCGTGCAAGGACTCGATCACATGCGTGCATCTATGTAGTCGAGTCGGCTTGAAGTTATTTCAATTCAATTGGATTGGATTCTGATCACGTGGTCGAGTCGACTCGAATCGAATCGATTTCGACCCGATTCAATGCGCACGGATCCAGATTAAACCCATCTTCCTTGGCACGTGAGTCGCAGCGGGGTCACGTGTTAAGAAGCGTGCAAGGATCGGACTCGATCACGGGCGCGTCGACGTGGTCGAATCGATTTTAACCCGATTCCATCACGAATCACGTGATCGACGACACAACTCCTTGGCAGCCGTCCGATTCACGATACCATCATCACGTTGCTCTCATGTGTTTGTCGTGACGCCGGAAGAAGCAAACGCCGTAAAGCCTCTGCAACATGATTCCTTCCTTGCCAACTGTGTACGCCACGGCAGACAGGACAGTTTTTTCCTTCTTCTTCTTCATATGAAAGCGTGCCTTGTGAAGCTGTAAGTGGTAGACTGTCATGTAAGATGGTCAGCTAAGAAATGGGAGGAGTACTTGAACTCCGTAAGCAAGCAAACGCAGATTTCTTTGTGGCTTGCCGAGTCTTTGCATGATGATTTCACCCATGTGTGCTTTAGACTATTTGATTCCTAGAGATGTTCGATGCCAATGACATGAGAAATCCAACCTAAACTCTCATCCGGTGTGCCATGAAATAGTCAAAGCAATAGAAAAGATTATTATACATTAGCATCTGCCTACTATTCACACCCACCTCGTCCAACATAAACCATATGAATATATATATGTCAAGCAGCATATGATATGTCAGTCTAAAGAATTGACTCCTCGTATCTTTTCCTTCGTAACGATTTGGAATCTCGAATGCTTACGGATCCGTGAGTTGTTGGGTGTAGTTGGAGAGGACTGCAACTTCACGTTGTCGAGCTATGGAAACTTAGCTGCCAGTCTTCCTTTCCTTGAAGGCCACAAGTCGATGCATGGATTGCAACAACATTTGAGCCATTCAATCTTCATCCTTGGCGGGCTGCCTCGTGTGCTCTTATTGTTGACCGTCAAACCACATATCTCATTCAATCATATTCAATGAACAGTGAAGTAAATGCTGTATATAAATTGCCTCTTATGTTTCGCTTCCTATACTTTTTATGCTCGCTCGCCATCTCTCTCTCTCTCTCTCTCTCTCTCTCTCTCTCTCTCTCTCTCTCTCTCTTTCCTTGTATCCCCATGAGGAAGTTCTTTGGCTGCTTGGTTCAGGAAGCTGAGAGTACCATGGCTTCCGAGACTGGCAGACGAAAGCTCCCTGTTTTATGCTCGCCAAGACGCTGGATTCGTACGTCGAAGAAGCCGAATAACTCACCAGGGAAGCAGGAAGACGACCATGAGAAGAAGGGAGCCATGAGGCTGACGGTGATGGTGAGCAAGAAGGAGGCAGCTCAGTTGCTGGCCATGTACGTCCGCGGCGAGGAGGAGATGGTGGCCAAGATCGTGAGCGAGCTGCAAAGAAGAACAGAGGCCGGACAACAAGGATCGAGCAGTGATGCGTGGAGACCGATGCTGGAGAGCATCCCTGAGGATTGATGGATGGTAGATACGGAATGCGGCTCAATGCTCAGATCATGTCATCCCCACCGGAGGATATCGCTGATGCGCAACGAGAGAGGGAGACCGAGAGAGTTCGCTGCACAGATTACTAGGAATAGTGTTCATATCATCTTCTCTCTTCATTTGGGACTGAGAGCTAATAAGACTACTTGGAGTCTGCACACCATGTTACCCCAGCTGCATATACTGCAATTTAGAGCTTCTGTGTATGACGATTGCTGCATCTATAAACCATTTTCTATGCATTCAGATGTGATCGTAAGAATTGATCCTACAACACTCTTTTGACAAGAATGTTGAAGTTGTAGCGATTAGTATACGTTCATTTTCTTTCTATGAATTAAGACCAATGATCTAAACAAGAAAAGCTCAGAAACTCGCTTCTCGAGATAACCCAAAAACTACTGCTCTAGTAGTCAGTTCTTGAGATCTCTTTTTTAGGAATATATCCATCTATATATATATATATATATATATATATATATAGTCTTCTATTAGAACAGTAAAATAAAGAACAGTGGAATGATTTTTGTCTTCTATTAGAACAGTAAAAAAAATAAAGAATGAGTAAAATAAATCAAAAAAGAAAAATAAAAAATAATTTTTTTTTATATAATATCAATAAATAATTTCCTAACATGCGTCTATTTAGTATAATAAGATGGTTATTATCCATTATATGTCTACTGGACCCCTTCATGTTTGGAAGGACCAAATCCCAGCTTAATGAATTATAACCTTTTGACCCAAATAAAATAGTATCTGATTCACATATGGAGCTGAAGGATTGGAGTTCATGCAATGATTGAAAGATCTCCATTAAGTAGTGAAGTGGTATCAGATTGAAGACCTCCGTAAGATCTAATGCAGATAGTTCTCGAGTCCCTCAGCTGCTGCGACTCTGCAAGTGGGAAAAGAGCCATGTAACGGTGATGTGATCTCGAGTACCGCTGGTGAAGAGAGGAAGGGTCTCACTTGTCGCAGTCGGTGGAGGGGGAGAAGGAGAAGTTGAGGCGGAGGCCGCACAGGCGCGGGAGACCCATGGCACGCTTGTTGTCGATCCCGGGGAAGCGGCCGGAGACGATCTTGAGGCATTTGCAGATGACCACCCGGTCCTCGTGGGTCTGGGCGATCCCCGGCAGGGCGCGCACGCCATTGCAGCACCCGACTCCCGGAACGGCCACATGGCTCGTCAAGTACGGAGCGCAGGGTACGATCATCTGCGTCATCCTCTCGCACGGCAGGATCGCTGCGGAAGCCCCTACCCAGACGGCGGCGATGACCGCCAGAAGAACGAGAAGGCGAGCCATGGCGCTCAAGATAGCTGGAGAAGACGAAGGGTGGTATGATTTAGGAAGCTTCTGCAGGCATATATAGCCGCGTGAATGCTCCACCGCATGCAAAAGAGTGGTGTCATGCAAAGTGAGCGGATGGCGTAAACTACGTGGTGCAAGGGCGTCGCAGTATTAGTTGGGCGCCGTGAAGAGCCTGCACAACAGAGAGAGAGAGAGAGAGAGAGAGAGAGAGAGAGAAGAGCGAGAGAGAAACTGGACAACCATCGATTCATAAACGAATCCACAACATTCCTCAGTCACATCCAAAGGCTAATCAATCCAATTCAAACGGTGTTTCAAGCTTGGCTTCCGATTAGGGCATCGCCTTGTAACGTGTAGGTGTTGATGCAGGGATTCGGACTACCGACGTAACCTCCTCTGCTTTCTTCCTTCTGCTGCTCTCCAGGATCAGTGGAAGCTGACCCTCCCTTCGTCTGGCCGAGCTCTCGTGCGCGCTGCCTCTCAGCTTCTCAAGCCTCACCCCATCCCTCCGCTGCATCTTGGACACTTTCACCACGTTCAGCAATCCCCCCACAAAGAACAGACAACTCCCCGACAGGCACAACCAAACCCAACTCTTCCCCTGCAATCATGTTTTACCCACACAAATCGAAGAGAAGACATGAGATCGATGAGTTGGAATGGAATTAATCTGCTACTACTTACCATGATCTTGGAAGTTGTGTGGATTGACCCGAAGGTATCATGGTTATTGAGGATTCCGGCGACCAAGAAGAGCAAGCTTCCCAGGAGCAGGGGAACCTGAACACACTTCTGTAGTATCTGGACATGGCCATTTGCTGTCTCGTAGACTTGGCAGATGTTGTGGATGGAACCGATGACCCAAAAGATTGGCCCCGCTATCAGTGTGTTGACCGCATGGCTTTCCATCCTCGGACTGAAGCGTTTCTCCATCTACACTCCACCGAAGCCACACTCGTTATGTACATGAAATTGGATACCCAAAAGATAAAATACAGGAAAAACAAACATAGAAATTGAAAGAAAAATAAAGCCATCATCATCATCATCATCAGCAGCAGCTTCTTCTTTCTCTTCTTCTAATTATGATCTACCAACCTGGATCAAAAAGAACAGTATGCCGACGAAGTTCAAGATGGTGCCGACAATGTGCGCCAGCGGAACGGAGAACTCCACCAGCGCCAGCTGCACGTCGAACTCCACCAGGGAGAGGCAGTAGTCGACGCCGGCCAAGTGCGCAACGAGGTCATGAGCGTTGACGACGAGGACGAGCGCGAGGCCGATGAGGGCGAGGGCGAGGCCGGACTTGGCGAAGGCTGGGGCGGCGGAGAGCTGGGCCGCGAAGCCGCCGACGAGGAGGACGGGGGCAAGGAGGTACAATCCGGCGTTGATGTACTCCAAACGATTGCGGGCGGCGAGGTGGCCGTAGGTGCGGCTCTCCCGAGCGGACGCGAGCTTCACCATGGCGGAAACGCGAGCGAGTATCCCACCGAGATTTCCTTATCGCTTCCGATGGAGGAACGGACGGAGACTGGAGACAGAGAGAGAGAGAGAGAGAGAGAGGGCGGCGGGTGGATCGAAACGTGGCCGTCTGCATAGGGGGCTGCGTAGAGGATTTTACGTGATACGTGTCAACTTCGTTGGTGAATGCTTTAAACACATGAATTCAGAATGGAATATTGAAAAGAGAACGTCTTTTCTTGATATTTTTATTTGAGACGATTTTGCATAGAAGACTGTGTTTTTTTTTTTTGTGGAATATCCTCACCTTTTTATAATTTTCAGAATACTCTCGACATACTACAGAACAAATTTTCACCCAAACATCCTCATGTAAATCTATTTAAAAGCTATTTTAACCAAAGTAAATTGACTTAAGATAAAAAAAAAACTTTTAATATAGTTATAATATTTTTAAATATTTATAATAATTTTTAAAAATTATAAAATTATTTAAAAATATTATAACCGAGGAACTAAATCGTATGAAGTAGTACAAAATTGATAAACTGATTCACTTGGATCCACCAAAAGGGAGTATTGTTAATCCCTTATTAATAATTTTTAATATTATTCACATCTTTTTTTTAATATTGATAATCCTTTATTAATAAATTTTAAAATAATAAAATAAAATATTATTTTACTATCTATCATATCAGTATTATTAATTTTATTTTTTCCCTATAATTTTTTTTTTCATACTTGTTATCGAAGTCATCGTTGCCAACTTGCTCACTACAAACACCACTTGTCATTCTTTTCAATGTCTCTTTGCTTATTGCTAATGTCGTCGATACTGCTCACTATAAACACCACTTGTCATTCTTTTCAATGTCTCTTTGCTTATTGCTAATGCCGTCGATACCTATATGATGATCCATTGACACTCATTGTAGGTGTAATAGGAGGCACTGACAATGAGCAAGTCGGTGTTGTCGCTCGTTGCAAACATTACTCGTCGCTAATGTCATTTGTTGTGGATGTTACTCAATACTGTTTAATTTTACTTGTCACTCCCTCGACACTTTTTCCTAATGAGAAAGAAAAAGAAAAAGAAAACGATAGGAGAATGAGAAGAAAAAGAGGAAGGAGAAGAAGAAATAGAACAAACAGAAATATGATTATAAGTAGTAAAAAGATTTGTAAACAGTAATCATCTTTGAAAAATATGAAAAAAGAGGGTACCTCCTAAAACAAATCTAAAATAAGAGATTTTTCTTGAAAATTCAACCATTTTAGTTCTAATAAAAAATTCTTTTTCTAAAAAACAAATTTTAAGATAGATACTATGCTTCTCGAATCACAAAATAGATGTCAACCACTTTAAACATATCATCATCTTTAGTCTTCCAAATCAATCACAAACGATAAGTAATAAGATTTAGAATAATGGAGAATATGTCCTTCCTTGAGCCAACTATTATTTTTTAGAAAATAAATAGTAGAAGAACCAAAAATTAATATTCACTTTTAGTTCATAGATAAAGGGGCAATAAAAAATATATTATATTTTTGCCTAAGTTAATTACTTAAATTATAGTACCCAACTCTTACACATAAAATTATAACTAGTATGCTAATAAAAATATAAATGATATGTATATATTATCCTCACTTAGTGATATGATTTGTGATATTTATGCTTCACTTGAATCTATAGCTCTTGTTACTATCGTATTGTTTACTGAAGTGGAGCTCTCAATAACTCTTGATCATATTTCTACATGATTAAGTCCCTCGCAGAACTTGTCTCATTTGTGTCATATTGTCTTAAACTGTTCTACCACAATCCACATCACCATGCCACATCTTAATAACATCTCCATTGCATTTTGAACTGTGTAATGAACTTGGACTACGATCTTCTATATGGGGCCTCTACTAGCACATCACAAGGTCTCTGCCACTTCTGATTATGTTCGTTCCTTTAGCAATCAACCTTCATCCATTCTCTCTTAGGTCACACCCGAACGAAGCATAGCTTTAGGATAGTCCGTAGCTTAGCAACTCCTGAAGTCCATCGACTTCGTTGAAATTGGTGTGTTATTGTTTGGATCCTGGGCCTTTATCCTCCCAACATAATCTTCGTTACACACTGCTTCCTTCGTGACAATCCGAATGATAGCATTATATCATATTCTTCAAAAGTACTCGCCTTCGCATTCTCTTGCCCCATGCCAAGGCCTTTTGACCCTAACTTCACCTCTGTAAGTTGAATTATTTTAGTTCCTCTGTCAAATACTTCGTTGAGATGAAATGCATGTGCCTCGTGTTAGGACCGAAATCGACACTAAGAAGGAGGGGTGAATTAGTGCTTTCGTAAATATTACGTCGATTCAAAAATCTCATTTGATAAAATCGTATCGAAAATATGTTTTACTTGAAAATGTTCATAAGAATGTAATGAGCAAGTAAAATATTTTGCAATAAAGGAAAATAGCAAAATAGAAATGCAAACTGAGTTTTATAATAGTTCGGTCATCGCGACCTACGTCCACTCCTAATTCCTCTTCCGTCAAAGCTATCGACATTCATTAACAGTCTTCCTTCAACAGGCAAAGACAAACTACCCTCTTACAACTTTCTCCTTTTCATAGGTTTAAGAGATAACATTTATAAGCCACTCATCCCTCTCTTAAACTAAAATCAACCCTTAGAGCTAGAGGACGGGAATTCTCACAATATAACAACATCGTTTTCCCCAATTTTTATTCTCAATTTTATGTGTAAACCAAGAAGGGATGAGTGGGCTATTTATAGGCCCCAAATGGATTCAAATTTGGAGCCAAACTGATCTTATCCCAGGTTTCCCGGGTTCTAACGGTAGCATCGCTTGACATTGGGCGATACCATCACCTAATCTGACGATACCATCACTTGACCTAGTAGTACCACCGCTTGATAGCTTGGAAAAGTGTGCTCTTGACTTTTCAAGGTCATGGGCAATTCCACCTATCCTTGGGTTACTGAATGGGCTTTCCACTTGTCCCAATATAGTCTCAACTCAAGCCCAATGGGCCCCTAATTGAGTTGGCAATGTTACACTTGAAACTAACTCAGTTAGCCCTTTAAACTACTTCGATCTAGACAAATTATTACAAAGCTTGAATCCTTTGTTATCCGACATGTCATTGGTTCATCCGACACTTCATCTAACCCTTCGGCGCATCGTCCTCTCCTTCGGCATATTACCCAATCGGCATGTTAACCTCCGCAACATCCAATCTCTTTGGCATAATATATGATCCTTTGGCCCGATGCCCGGACTCATGGCACAAATTCTTTCTATCGGTATGTCGATCGATCCTCCGGCTCGATGTTTAATCTCCTAACATGTTTCACTCCGACCGAACGTTTGATTCTTCCTACTTCAATCGATTTACCTTTTCTAATGGAAGATAGTCCTGCGTCACTTAAATGCACATTAGATCATAATTTTATCAATTGATTTCATCATCAAAATATGAAATTCAACAATCTTTCCCTTTTTTATGATGACGAAGTTTAAACTAAACTCCCCTATCAAGATGCCATAATTTCAATCGTGAATTATATGTAATACATCATATCATTACTTACATCATAAGTTCAAGTTTTGTATCCAAACCATCATACATAATAAAATTTCATTATACCATGTATGATCATCATCATACCTTCTCCCCTTTTGTTATTAACAAAAAGGAGAAGTGCAATTAGCAACTTTTTGTAATATGCAAGCTCGTAAGATAGCAAGTTTTGAACATGTTGCTGAATCTCGGATTTTGATGATGAAATCAATTGATGAATTTATGATCTAATATGCATTTTGAGTGACGTAGGACTAGCTTCAATTAAGGAGAGACAAATTGAATAACACATAAGGAATCAGACAAGCATCGGACCGAAGGATTGGACATTGCGCCAAGGAGATCAGAAGTTGCGGGAGTCAACATGCTGATTGGGTAATACACCATAGGAGAGGACGATGCATCGAAGGATCGGATGAAGCATCAGAAGAACCAATGACATGCCAAACAACATATGATTCATGCTTTGTAATAATTTATCTAGATTGAGTTAGTTTAGGTCTAATTGAGTCGGTGTTGAAGTGAAACAAATGCCAATCCAATTAGGGACCAATTAAGTCTGAATCAGGGGTGAATTGGGCCTATTGTTTGGCCTATTCAATGTCCTATAGCAAGTTCTAGCGGTGGTATCACCCAAACTAGGCGGTGGCACCACCCAGACACAGTCTTTAGGACTATGTCAGGTAGTGGTACTGCTAGATTGGGCGGTGGTACCGCCTAGACCTAATCTCCGAGGCTCTATCAAGCAGTAGTATTGCTAGACTAAGTAGTGGTATCGCCTAGTATTAGAGAGTACTAGCAATGGTACTGCCAAACTAGGTGGTGGTACCACCCAGTATTAATGCTGCACACGATAGTACCGCCCAACATAAGTGATAATACCATTAGGACCCGAGAAACCCGGAATGAAACCTTTTTTGGTTTTATTTTTGAAGTTATTTAGGGTCTATAATTACCTCAAATATTTCTACTTGGCTAAGCATGAAAGAGAGTTGAAAAGGAGGGAAAAAATATTTAAAATAAATTAGAAACTCTCTTAGGATTTTAAGTCTCTTCCTCCTAGAGTTAGAAATTTTCTAAGGGAGGAGTGAGGTCTAAAAGAGAGGTGTAAAGGTTCTCTCTTGAGCTTGTGAAAAGGAGAAAGAGTTGTAAGGGTAGTTGATCTTGGCCCATTGAAGGAAGATTGGAAGTGGAAGCCGATGGTCTCGAGTAAAGAGAAATCGGGAGTGGATGTAGGTCACGACGATCGAATCACTATAAATCTGGTTTGCATTTACTTTGAGCTTTTTATTTTCATTGCAAACTGATTTCTTACTTCCACTATGCTTACGAATGTGTTTTCAAATTAACATCTTTCCAATATCATTTTTTCATCATATGAAGTTTTAAATCGACATAACTTTTTGTAAATATTAATTCACACCTCCCTCTTAGTGTCGACTCGGTCCTAACACATGCAAGCTAGTAAGTTTTAGAGATGTACAAGTTTAGCAATTCTTTGCTTCTTGAGATAGGGAAGATAACACTTTTCCTTCTATTGAGATTGCAAGCTAACAATTCTTGCTTCTCTTTTCAGATAAGTTTGTAAGTTTTGCTTCCTGAGATAAGCAAGATAGTAATTTTTGCTTCTTTTTGTAATGTGCAAGCTAGCAATTTTTCTTTTCTTTGCGATGTGCAAGCTAGCAAGACTTTCTCCCCCTTTGTTATTGTCAAAGAGAAGGGAAGAATACAATAGTATAATTTTTCTTCCTTTTTTACATTAATGATTCAATCATATCATGAGATATACAAATCATAAATATAAGGCAATTATACATAATAAAATTTAAGTCATGAACATCAAGAACTCAAGTGACATATCATAGTTAATTTGAATACATATCTTCTTTAGTTAAAGCAAAAATCATGATTTATAGAAAACTCAATTCATAAAAGTTGAGAAATCAAGATCATGATTCAAAAAATGTATAAGATGAATTTATGCATTTAGGAGATTTAATATGCCTAAGTTTAACATTCAAGCTAGCAATTATGGTTCTCTTGAGATACTAGCAAATTTCTTTCTCCCCTTTGTCATTGCAAACAAGAAAGAAAAAGAGGGGAGGTATAAAAATTTACATCAATGATTATTACATGAAAGATATCAAAGATCATAAAAGATCAATATAAAAGATCATCAATCTTTTGTATTATAAGGAAGAACTTCAAAACATAAGAGATTAATTTGATGATCAATACAAAGGAGTCATAATAAATCTCAAGTTGAGAAATTAAGATTATAATTTGTATAAACCTCCTCTTAAATAAAAAACATAGAGAATTTCAAGAATATTGAGAAATCAAGAGAAGGATCATAATTAAAAGAAATCTCCTTTTTAGTGAATATCAAAAGGAAGAATCATAATAAAAGATCTTGATTCAAATGAAAAACACAAGCCATCGAAAATTGAAAAATCAAGATAAAAATTATGATTCATTTAGATAAGTATTCTCTTTAATAAAATTGCAAGAGACTGTTAGAACCCTTACAGATTCTAAGCTTGGGGATAATCTCTTTAGGAGATCGGTCTCCTGAAACTCTATAGGGGTTCCTTCCTCCAAGTCACTGTTCAAAGGCTGCAGAAAAGATTCATCTATTGCTTATGAAAAGAGAAGGAATACATGGCTATTTATAGAGTTTCTAAACCCTGACTCCTAATAGGACTCCTACTCAAGACTCCTACTTCTAACCAACTCCTAATACGACTCCTACTCAAGACTCTTACTTCTAACCAACTCCTAGTTCTTCTCTTAGAAATAACCACCATACCCTAGCCGGTCTTTTTACATCTTTATTAGGGGTGGGCTTAGGTAGGTTTTACATAAATGTCCCTCTCAATTAGAACTCTCCTAGCTAAAGTCCTAACAGACCTGTCCTCTTCAAATCAGCCTTGCCCTCAAGGCTGAGATTACATAAACTCAGGGAACTAGGTCTTCAGCTCATCATATGGTTCCCATGTGGTATCTTCAAGCGATAAATTATTCCAATGCACTAGTACTTCATTAGAGGGACGTCAGCGACGCATCACGATCCTGCGATCGAGGATGACTTGTGGTTGGGCTTGAATAACTCCATCCTAAGTGGTGTTGGGCAGTTGGATTTGGGGTGACTTGTGTTCTCCCAACTTGGACTTCAGGCATGACACGTGGAAGACAGGGTGAATTTTGGCATCCTCAAGCAATTTAAGTCTGTATGCCATGGCTTCAATATGCTATGTGATTCGATAGGGCCCATAAAAACGTGGGGATAGCTTCATGGAGGCTCGAGTTTTTATGGAGAGTTGCTTGTATGGTTGTAGGTGAAGATAAACCCAATCTCCTACTGAAAATTCTCTTTCGCTTCGTCGTATATCGGCTTGCTGCTTTATTCTGGCTTGAGCGGTAAAGAGATTATCCTTTAATAGCTGTAGGAGTTTGTCCCTATTAATCAATTCCTAGTCAACCTGACCTATGTTGGCCGAGCCAATTACATACTTTGGAATCACAAGGGCTGGACGACCATACAATGCTTCATAAGGGGAATATTTTGTAGATGAATGATATGTAGTATTATACCACCATTCGACCCAGAGAAGCCATTTCGCCCACTCTTTTGGTCGATCGCTGGTGAAACACCGAAGGTACATCTCTAAACACCTGTTTACCACCTCTATTTGGCCGTCAGTTTGTGGATGATATGTTGTGCTCATTTTGAGTTTGGTGCCTTGTAACTAAAATAACTTGGTCCAAAATTTATTGGTGAAGATCTTGTCATGATCACTTACAATGGACCTTGGCATCCCATGCAATTTAACAATATTTTCTATGAAAATCTGGGCAATACTAGCAGCAGTGTAGGGATTTCTCATAGCATAAAAATGAGCATATTTCGTAAGTCAATCAACCACCACGAGAATTGTACTTTTATCTTTGGAAGGTGGCAGCCCTTCAATGAAGTCCATGGAGATGTCAGTCTACACCGAGTCAGGTATGGGTAGTGGTTGTAGCTTCCTTGGATTTGCCACTGTTTCACCCTTGTGCTATTGATATACATCACATTGTGTCACATATTTAGCAATAATTTTTTTCATTCATCTCCAATAAAAATTTTGCTTCACTCTTTTGTAGGTTCTTAGAAATCCGGAGTGCCTTGCTAAAGGTGTGGAGTGCATTTCATGCAGGATAATTGTGATGTAAGGGGAGTCGGGTATAAGCACAATGCGACCTTTGTAGCGTAGATCCCTCGAATCCCAAGTGTAGTGGGCTATTGCATTTGGATCCTCCTCCAATGTTTTTATAGTGTTTCTGATCTCTGGATCCTTCTTCCATTCTTCCCTAATGTCCTTAAGGAGACTGGTGGTAGGAAGGGAGATGGCTGAAACCTTAGCTTGCTCAAGTAGTCGTGAGAGTGCATCTACAACAATGCTTTCTTTCCCCTTTTTGTAAATAATTTCATAATAAAATCCAAGAAGTTTGGTTATCCATTTTTGTTGCTCAGGGGATGATATCTTTTGCTCTAAAAAGTACTTGAGACTTCTATGGTCGGTTTTAATTTAAAATCGCCGACCAATCAGGTAGGGTCTCCACCTCGTTATTGCGTACACAATGGCTAGCATCTCCTTATCATATACTGACATATTTTGATGGGGGGGGGAGACAATGCCTTGCTAGTGTATATGAGTGGTCAATCATCTTGCATGAGAATGACTATAATTCCGACTCCAGATGCATCGACCTCAATGATGAAGGGTCGGCTGAAATCTGGTAGTGCTAGCACCGGTGTTAATGTCATGGCTGCCTTAAGTTTGTCGAAGGCAGTGGAGGCTTTGTTTGACCATTGAAAGGCATCTTTTTTTAGTAGAGAAGTGAGGGGTGTGCTGATCTTCCCATAATCCTTAACAAATTTTCGGTAGTAGCTTGTTAGTCCAAGGAACCCGCGTAGTAATTTCATGTTTGTAGGTTTCGGCCAGCCTTGCATTGCCTCAATTTTTGTTGGGTCTATCGCCACCCCTTCTTCTGATATTATGTGCCCAAGGTACTCTACTTTTTGTTGGAGAAAGCTGCACTTTGGTTGCTTAACAAAAAGAGTATTCTCCCGAAGGATCGTCAAAATAATCCGTAAATGTTGAAAGTGATTCTTAAGAGAAGGGCTATAAATGAGAATATCATCAAAAAATACCAACACAAATTTACGAAGAAAGCTCCGAAAAATATCATTCATGAGACTTGAAAGGTTGAAGGAGCATTAGTGAGTCCAAAAGGCATTACCAAGAATTCATAATGACCATCATGTGTGCGGAATGCAGTTTTTGGAATGTCGTCTTCACATACCCGAATTTGGTAGTAACCGGATCGAAGGTCCAACTTCGTGAAGACTCGAGCTCCTTTTAATTCATCAAGAAGTTCGTCCACCACTGGTATTGGATATTTGTCCTTGACAGTGATGCCATTTAAAGCTCGGTAGTCGATGTACATCCGCCAAGTTCCATCCTTTTTGCGTACAAGTAGCATCGGTGAGGAATAGGGGCTACAACTTGGCCGAATCACCCCTATTTCAAGCATCTCCTTTACGATATTTTCAATTTCATCCTTCTGGAGGTGAGGATATCGATATGGCTGAGTATTCGCTGTTGGCTTGCCTGGAAGGATTGAAATCCGATGGTCATGTTACCGAGAAGGAGGAAGACCGCACGGTTCAGCAAAAATGTCAGCAAATTCAGCAAGCAATTGGGCAAGATTTTGATCTTCAATTTCTATTTTCTTCCCCTCTAGTTACTATTGGAGATACATAAAAAAGCCACCATTTATCTTGTGCAAAACTTTCTCCATTCATTGGGTTGAAACGGTTGTTACATTGCTTCTGCGCTTCTCGCGTAAGATGATCTGTTTGCCTTTGCAGTAGAATTTTATAATTAATTTGAAAAAGTTTCAAAAGACATCACCTAGTGTAGTCAGCCATTCTATGCCAAGCATAGCCTCATAGTCATCAATTGGTAGGAGGAAGAAGTCAGTGATAATTTCTTGGTTTTGCAGTAATAGTTTCACCTGCGGGCATCTTTAGTCGCACTTTAGGATTCTACCGTTGGCAACCTTTACATTAAACTTGCTGCAACCTTCGATATGTAGTGCCATCCGAGTAGCAACCTTATTGTTTAGGAAGTTATTAGTGCTGCCCGTGTCGATGAGAACAGTGATCGGTTGTTGTTTGAGAAGGCCTCCAACTTTCATCGTTTGCAGGTTGGAGTAGCTGGCTAGTGCGTGTACGATAACGTCGGTTGGTTGTGGCTCTTCTTCCACATCTTCTTCTTCATATTCAAGGCTCTCTTCTAAATGTTTAATGAACTCTTCTTTTACTGGTTCAATCATAAGAAGTCTCCCTTTTCTGCAGCGATGCTCGCAGCTCCACGGCTCGTCACAATGCTAACATAACCCCTTCCCAGATCACTCCCGAAGCTCTTCTCTTGTCAACCTTTTTGGTGCAGGTACTCGGTTGACAGTAGGGGGGGTTGAGGGCTTTAGTATTGCAGGTCGAGGAGCGATCATAGTCCTTCGGGCTTCATGGTTTAATTGCTCCTCTTGAAGTCGTGCAAAAGAGATGGCTGCCATAAGCGTGTATGGTTGTCGCGCTTTAACTTCTCCCCGGATCTCCGGCTTCAAGCTCTTAATGAAGGTCCCCAATAGCTATTTTTGAGACCAATCATGAGTTTAATTAGATAACCTTTCAAACCGGGTTTGGTACTCTTGAATGGTGGAGGTTTGTTAGATCTTTGCTAGTTGTCCATCAATGTTCTCGTAATCGGTTGGTCCGAAGCGGATCAGCAGTCCTTTTTTGAATTGTCGCCATGAGAGGACTCCATGAGTGTGTTAAAAATAGTTAAACCACTATATAGTATTCCCTTCAAGATGTATAACCATAATTTCCACCATAGATGCGTCCGTAGTTTTGTGGTACCGAAAATATCGCTCCGCACGCGAGATCTAACCAATCGGGTCTCCTTCTTCCCATCTAGGGAAGTCCACCCTCATGCATGGATAGTTGAGGTTAGTTATAGAACCTCCCCTCTTTTAGAAGTCATCTCTTCAGGCTTAGTATGATTGGTTAGAGCTCTCTCCTTGATGTAATTTCTTCGGGCTTAGTGGTCGGCCCAAATTGAGTTCGGTAAAGAGAGTCCGAATCTTATCCTCCATTCGCGCCTCGAAGGCTTCAAATTTAGCATTGATTTCCTTCTCAGATGCCATAATATATGCTTCCAAATATGTGATATTAAGATCTCTCTTTTGTTGTCGAGTTAAAGGCATGTATAAGTTGAGAGAAGTGATGGTCGTAAGGGTTGGTGGATTGGTGGATGTAGGCTGCGGTTTAGGCTTGTTTTATGGCTGTTTTGGGTGCAGTTTGAGGGTGTGGTTTAGTGGAGTTTTAGGGATGTGGATGAAAGTTTTAGATCTGTGGTAGATGACAGCAAATGTTTGATAGAAATCAATGGAAGTTTGTTGCAGAATTGTGTTATCTTGTAATAGCAGAATTGTCGTCGAAGAAACGATAGTTTCTCGATGAAATTTTCACCAAAAACTTGAGAGATTTGAGGAGGGAATTAACAACAAAATCTTAGTTTATATGACAGCAAAGATGTCCAATTTAATCAAAAGAATTTCGGCAGTATAACAGCAAGGAAATTAGTGCAAGTTGCAATAGCAGAATTCTCGTCGAAAAATTTCAGCGGTTTACGATGAAAATTTGTAGCAACACAAAATCATTTTTTTGAGATGAATTTCTTAATAGATCAATCTTAGATGGAATCCAAGATGATCTATGAAGTGTATAAGAAATTTTATTCAAAAAAGATTACAAATAGATCAATTAAGGCAGTAATATGCGGCTGAAATTTTCTACAGCACAGATTTTCATGTGTAGCAGATTGGACGTAAAAGATCAGTGGTTTATATTGAGAATTTTTTGGCAAAAATAAAGGGAAATCTACTGTTAGGAAGTGTCAAAGCTATCATAAAAATTTTATAAGGATTTGGATAGAAAAAACGCAGTAGCAAGATCAAACAGACTGTGCTATGCGGCTGAAATTCTACAATGTATCTTTCATCATAGAGATGAAAACTTTGCGACGAAAAGTTTATGCAGCAATAAAAGAACAATTTTTTTTGAGATTTTCAAATAAATATAATTAAATTACAATAGCAGTAAAGTAGGAAACTAGAACTTGTTGTAATTCACGGGGAGATCAAAGGATGATCTGTGGTGGTGGAGATTACAGTGGAATTTAGCGACGATCTTTTAAGCAATTATGGGAATTACTTTAGGTGGCTATGGAGGGATGATGGATGGTTGTGGAAGGACAGTGAGATGCCAAGAACGCTACTCTGATACCAAGTGTTAGAACTTTTGCAGATTCTAAGCTTAGGGTTGATCTCTTTAGGGGATCGGCCTCCTGGACTCTATAGGGGTTCCTTCCTCCAAGTTGCTGCTCAAAGGCTACAGAAAAGATTCATCTATTGCTTATGAAAAGAGGAGGAATATATAGCTATTTATAGGATTTCTAAACCCTAACTCTTAATAGGACTCCTACTCAAGACTCCTACTTCTAACCAACTCCTAGTTCTTCTCTAAGAAATAACCACTATACCCTAGCCAGCCTCTTTACCTCTTTATTAGGGGTCGGCTTAGGTAGGTTTTATATGAATGTCCCTCTCAATTAGGACTCTCCTAACTAGAGTCCTAATAGAGACATATGAAAATAAAGAGTAGGCAATCTTGATTCATATAAAGAAAATCTCAAGTTATAATTCCGAGAATTTAAGATCATGATATAGATAAAATTCATTCAAATTTAAATCATCAAATCATCAAAATCATTTTCATAGTTCAATAAATTTATAAAAAATAACATAAATATATTTATTAATCTCTTTTTGAAAGATTCGATAAATTTTTAAGGATGGAGATATTCTCAAGAATAATGCATTCCCCCCTTTTCTTATTTCAATTTAAGCAATTGATTTTATACAAGCATGCTCAATTTTCTTTTATACCAAATCAAAAACATGCATCATCATTTAAAACCGAAAAATAAGATTTATTATAAGAGTCATCAAGATTAATAAATTATAAATCATAAAAATTATCGTTACTTCAAATCATCATGCATAATTAAAGCATTAAGCATGATTTCATTAAATATAGAGCATTTTCAATAAAAGAAGCATGATTTCATTAAATATAGAGCATTTTCAATAAAAATCATTTTTTTATTATAGTAATGCATATTTCTTCTTAAGTGAATCTAACTCTTCGTACTTAGTGCAAGGAGTTAACATGCAATTTTCATGCTCAATTTTTTTAATTTTTTAAAATCACTAGAAAGATAAGCATGATCCCCCTTGTTCTTTTACATTTTATATACTAATTTAAAAATAACTCGTGAAATACATCAAGTAATTTCATAGTAAAGTAAATGGGTTTTGGTTGAGTTACTTACCTTGTTGTCAAAAGCCACCAAGGTATAATTTGCCATATCTTCTTTATCAATTTGCTCCTCATCTTCGGATGAACTCAAATCGTCTCAAGTTATCATGAGTACTTTTTTCTTCTTTTGTGCGAGCACCTTCTTCTTTAGTTACGGACATTCACTTTTGAAGTGCCTCAGCCAATTGTATTCATAATAAGTTATTTTGTTCTTTTTAAGTTCTTTTTTATTCTTTGATTCTTATTTTATAAATATTTTAAATTTTATTGTAAGGAGTTCAAAGTCATCATCAATTGAGCATTCACTTGAGTAGTCTTCTATTGTTCGAAGTGCCAAATCCTTTATGTTTTTTGGAAGGTTATTTTCAAGTTTATCTTATGCCATACAAGTCATTTTATATGTCATTAATAAACTAGTGAGTTCTTCCAGCGAAAAATTGTTTAAATCACTTGCCTCTTGTATTGTAGTTGCTTTTGAATCCTAATTTTTAGAAAGAGATCGTAAAACTTTATTAACAAGTTCAAGATTTGAAAAATAATTTGCTAAAAACTTTTAAACTATTGATATTGATGACATCCGTAAAACAGGTGGACATGTCAACAATAGTTTCACTTGGCTTCATTCGAAATAATTTAAAATCATGTATCAAAAGATTTCTTTTAGACTCTTTAACTCTACTTATGCCTTTATGTGTAATTTCAAAAGTATGCCAATTGTCATGTGTAGTTTCACAAATTGAAATATGATTAAACTCATTTTTATCTAAAGCATAAAATAAAGCATTTATAGCATTCACATTTAAGGAAAAAGTTTTCTTCTCCAAATCATTCCATTCGTTCATCGGATAAAAAGACTTTTGAAAATCATTTTCAATGATATTCTATAAATCAAAGTTCATAGAAAGCAAGAAAATCCACATTCGAGTTTTTTTAATATGTATAGTCCATGCCATTGAACATAGGAGGATGAGTGATAAAAAGACCTTCTTGATTATCGATAAAAGTAATTTCTCTTGGGTGTTAAACCAAACGAAAAAAACCTTTGATTTGATACCAATTATTAGGATCGAAATCAACACTAAGAGGGGGGGGGGGGTTGAAATAGTGCTTACATAAAAATTACGTCGATTCAAAAATCTCATTCGATAAAATCATATCAGAAATATGTTTAACTTAAAAATATTCGAAAGAATGTAATGAGCAAGTAAAGTAGTTTATAATGAAGGTAAATAGTAAAATAGAAATGCAAACTGAGTTTTATAG
Source organism: Musa balbisiana (assembly GCA_004837865.1). Lineage (NCBI taxonomy): Eukaryota > Viridiplantae > Streptophyta > Magnoliopsida > Zingiberales > Musaceae > Musa > Musa balbisiana. The sequence goes on from CM017197.1 coordinate 38,412,085, forward strand.
TAGTTCGGTCATCGCGACCTATGTCCACTCTCGATTTCTCTTCCTTCGAGGCTATCGACGTTTACTAACAGTCTTCCTTTAATGGGTGAAGACTAACTACCCTCTTATAACTCTTTCTCCTTTTCACAAGTTTAGAAGACAACTTTTACAAGCCACTCACCCCTCTCTTAAACTGAAATCAACCCTTAGAGCTAGAGGAGGGGAATTCTCATAATATTACAATAGTATTTTCCCTAATTTTTGTTTTCAGTTTTGTGTTTAAACCGAGCAGGGATGAGTGAGGTATTTATAAGCCCCAAATGGATTCAAATTTAGAGCCAAAATGGTCTTATCCTGGGTTTCCCAAGTCCTGGTAGTACCACCGCATGTGTTGGGCGATACTATTGCCTAACATTGGGTAGTACCACCGCTTGACCTGGCGGTACCACTATTTGATAGCTTGAAAAAGTGTGCTCTTAACTTTTCTAGGTCATGGACAGTTCCACTTATCCTTGGGTTACTAAATAAGCTTTCCACTAAGCCCAAAATAATCTAAACTCAGGCCTAATGGGTCTCTAATTGAGTTGGCATGGTTACACCTGAAACTAACTCAATTAGCCCTCTAAACTACTTTAATCTAGACAAATTATTACAAAGCTTGAATCATTTATTGTCTGACATGTCATTGGTTCATCTGACGCTTCGTCCAATCCTTCGACGTATTGTCCTCTCATTTGACATATTGCCTAATCGATATGTTGACTTTCGCAACATCCGATCTCCTTGATATAATATCCGATCCTTCGGCTCGATGCCCGAACTCATGGCGCAAAGTATTTTTGCCGGTACGTCGATCAATCCTCCGGCTCGACATCTAATCTCCTGACATGTTTCACTCTGGCCCAACGTCCGATTCTTCTTGCTTCGATCGATTTGCCGTTTCTGATTGAAGATAGTCCTATGTTACTTAAATGCACATTAGATCATAACTCTATACATTAGTTTCATCATTAAAATCCGAGATTCAACAATCTCTCCCTTTTTTATGATGACAACCAATTGATGACGAAGTTTAAACTAAACTCCCATTATTAATATGTCATAGTTTCAATCATGAATTATATGCAATACATCAGATTATTACTGACATCATAAGTTCAAGTATTGCATCTAAACTATCATACATAATAAAATTTTATTATATCATATATGATCATCATCATACCTTCTCCCCCTTTGTCATCAACAAAAAAGAGAAGTGCAACTACCAAGTTTTTGAAATATGCAAGCTAGTAAGATAGCAAGTTTTGAATATGCAAGCTAGCAAGTTTTAGAGACGTGTAAGTTTAGCAATTCTTTGCTTCTTGAGATGGGCAAGATAGCACGTTTGCTTCTCTTGAGATTGCAAGCTAGCAATTCTTGCTTCTCTTTTGAGATAAGTTTATAAGTTTTGCTTCTTGAGATAGGCAAGATAGTAATTTTTACTTCCTTTTGTAATATGCAAGCTAACAATTTTTTAGATATAGATCAGGATCCAATTGGCATCTTAGTGTAACTTCGAGGGACTTGAATAATCACACTAAGCCAAAAAGGTAAACAACTCTTACTGATCATAAAATCTTATGATTCCTGTCCCATTTAGCCTCGTAACTATCATGATCTTAAGGGACTTGACCAACTATGATGTCCAGTTAAGTCATTATCATCGTTACAAGAAGAGTCTGATTGATGATATTACCTCGAGGGACTCGACCAAGCATATCATGTCCTTAGGACACTGGTGACATATCTATGTTGTAGGCAAGATAGTGAATCACGATATAGGTGAGTCTCGAGGGACTCGACCAACTCATCCTACGTTAGGAATTGGTTTCTACCTATAACGATGGAAGGCCACGTGGGTCAATCTAATTGTCTCATGCTTACCGACTTAATATTATCATAGGAGGTGATTTAGATTTGATCTTGTAATATAACGTGTCGCATGCATATATATTTAATATATGTTGATATCGCATGCATATATATATATATATATATATATATATAGTAGGTGTATAGCAATCACATGCACAAACACACTGGATGATCATGGACTATAACCTAATATGACCAAGCCTGAGCTAGTAGGCCTAATCACTTTCATCAAGATCTATGTGTGCATCAGTGCATCTCTATGCATGGTGATCATCCATCTTGTCATCGTTGGATCTATTGAATCTCGGATTTTGATGACGAAACCAATTGATAATGTTTATCTGATCTGCGCTTTGAGTGACATAGGAAGTTTCGACTAGGAAGAGACAATTAAAAGTAGGAAGAATTATGTTGGGCAGGAGTGAAACATGTTAGAAGATTGGATATCGAGCTGGAGGATCGGTTGACATATCGGTAGAAGGCTTCGAGCCATGAGTTCAGGTATCGGGCTAAGAAGAGCAGAAATTGCGCCAAGGAAATCAGAGTTGTAGATATCAACTAGCCGATTGAGCAATAGGCCGGAAGAGAGGACGATGCGTCGAAGAATCGAATGAAGCGTCAATGAACCAATGGCATGTCGGACAATATTTGATTTAGCTTTGTAATAATTATCTAGATCAAAGTAGGTTTTAGGCGTAATTTGGTTAGAATTAGGCTAAGTCAATTAAGGGCCAATTGGGCCCAAGTTTGGGATGTGTTGGGCCAAGTGAAAGGCCCATACATTGACCCAAACTAGTGGAATCGTCGGTGGCATAATCTCCGATTTAGGAGGTGGTACTGCTAGTCTTGTTGAATCTCGAATTTTGATGATGAAACCAATTGATAGAGTTTGTGATTTGATCTATGTTTTGAGTGATGCAAGAAGCTTTGATAAGGGACAGGCAATTAAAGTAGGAAGAATCATGTTAGGCTGGAGAAAAAAATGTCAGAAGATTGGACGTTGCGTCGAAGGATTGGTTGACATATCGACAGAAGTTTCGGGCCATGGATTCAGGCATCGGGCCAAGAAGAGTAGATATTGCGCTAAGAAAATCGAAGTTACAGAGGTCAACTAGCCGATTGGGCAATAGGCCACAAGAGAGGACGATGCGCCGAAGAATCAAACGAAGCATCGAACCAATGACATGACCGGACAATATTTGATTAGATTAGTAATAATTGTCTAGATCGAAGTAGGTTTTAAGTGTGCAGGATTAACTATGATAGCAAGACACAAAGCAAAATGAAGTCCCGAAGTCAAGAATGCGATTTCGTTGGGAGTTCGAGAGTTCGTCGGAAGTCCGAACGTTCGTCGAAATTTCTACCGGAATTGATTGAGAAGTCTAGGAGCTTGATAAAGAAGCTCATCGAAACTCACCAAGAAGATCATCATAAAGTCCAGGAGCTTGTCGGTAGTTTATCGGAAGATCGCTGGAAGAAACATAAACTTACAGACTTGTTTAACTTAGTAAATGTCTTAAATTTCGTAGTTAGCACATAATTAGGATTGGAATTGGGCCAACCCAATTAGGGGCCAGTTGGGCCCATGTATGAACTATGTTGGGCCAAGTGAAAGGCCCAAACAATGACCCAACAGGTGGCATCATCGTGGCACAGTCTTCGAGACTATATCAGGCAGTGGTACCACCTAGTGTTAGTGTCAAGTGGTGGTACCGCCAGTTTGAGTGGTGGTACCACCTAGACATAGTCTTCCAAGAGGTGGTACCACCAGGCTGGGTGGTGGTACCGCCTAGTGTTAGCGCTGCAGGCGGTGATAGCGCTAGGACCCGAGATGAGACTTTTTTAGGCTCCAAGTTTGAATCAACTTGAGGCCTATAAATACCCCTCTCATCCCTAGTTAACATACACAAGCATAAAGAGTTTAAAAGTGAGAAAACGCTGTTGCAATCACTTGAGAAATCCCCTCCTCTAGCTCTAAGTTTAGAATTCTATTTAGAGAGGAGTAAGTGCTTGTAAAGGTTATCTTCTAAACCTATAAAAAGGAGAAGAGGGGTATAAAAGGGTAGTTGGTCTTTGCCCATTGAAGTAAGACCGATAGTGGATGCCAGTGGCCTTGACGGAAGAGGAATCGGTGGAGTGGATGTAGGTCACGACGATCGAACTACTATAAAAATCTAATTTGCATTTCTTTTAAGCAATTTACTTTAACTACAAATTGCCTTCTTATTGCTTTCACGATACTCCCTTATGCTTCCAAGTTAACATCTTCCAAGATCGATTTTCAATGTACAAAATATTTATGAAATTGATAATTTTATCCGCTGCACTAATTTAACCGCCCCCCCCCCCTCCCCCCCCCAAACCCCCCCCTTAGTGCCGACTCATTCCTAACAAGTCTGGGTAGTGGTACCGCCCAAACTCAGTCTCCGAGATTATCAAGCAGTGGTACCGCTAAACTGAGCAATGGTATCGCCTAACACAGGCAGTGGTACACCAGTACCCCGAAAGCTAAGGATGAGACACTTTTAGGCTCCAAGTTAGAATCCACTTAAAGCCTATAAATACCCCTCTCATCCCTGGTTAACAAACACAAGAATTGAGAGCAAAAAAGAAAGAAAATGTTGTAATCTTGTTATGACTTCTCTTAAACTCTAAAGTGTCAGTGAAGTTTAAGAGAGGAGGTTGTGAGGGTATAAAAGGTTCTCTCCTGAGCCTGTCAAAAAGAGAATAAAGTTATAAGAAGGTGGTTGGTCTTCGCCTATTGAAGGAAGACTATTAGTAGACGTCGGTGACTTCAACAGAGAAGGAATCAAAAGTGGATGTAGGTTACAACGACTGAACCACTATAAATTCTGGTGTGTTCTTTCCTTACTGTTTATTCTATTTACTGCATTTTGTCCAATCCCCTCTTCTCTACTTATTCGAGTCAAACTAATATTTTTCATTGAAATCGATTTTTATCGTACAAAGATTTTCAAATTGACATAATTTTATCCACTGCACTAATTTACCCCCCCCCCCCTCTTAGTGCCATTCTTGATCCTAACAGTTGGTATCAGAGCCACATTTTTTTCTCGTTTTGTTTAACAACTAAGAGAAATAGCTCTTTTCGGATTTCAAGAGGGACTTTCTATCATTCGTTCTCCTTTGTTCAATGGGTCATACTACATATATTGGAAAACTTAAATGAGAGTTTTCTTGCTTTTTATTGATTTAAATTTATAGAATATGGTCAAAAATGGATTTCAAAAGTCTTCTCTTCCGATGAACAATTGGAATAAGTTAGAGAAGAAGACTTTCTCTTTAAATGCTAAGGCTATAAATGTCTTGTTTTATGCCTTAGATAAAAATAAATTTAATCATGTTTTTATTTGTAAAAATACTTTCGATATTTGACATACTCTTGAAACCACACACGAAAGCACTAGTATAGTAAAAGATTTTAAGATAAATATTTTGGTACGTGATTTTAAATTGTTTTGTATGAAACCAAACGAAACCATTGGAAACATGTACACCCATTTTATAGATGTCGTCAATGGTTTAAAAACACTTGGTAAAAGTTTTTTAAATTTTGAACTTGTTTATTAAGTTTTACGATCACTTTCTAAAAATTGGGATTAAAAAATAACGGCAATACAAGAATCAAAGAACTTGAACTATTTTCCACTCGAAGAACTTATTGAGTCTTTAATGACCTATGAAATCTGTTGTATGACACATGATGAATATGAGAACTACCTTCCAAGGAACAAGAAGGATTTGACACTTCGAACAATAGAATACCACTTGAGTGATAACTCAAGTGATGATGATGATGATAATGACCTTGAGCTTCTCACAATAAAGCTTAAAAAATTCATAAAACAAGAATCAAAAAACAAAATGAACCTAAAAAGAAGAAGCTACAAAAGAAAAAAAAATATTCAAGGTAGCTTAGGACGAATCAAGCTCATCCGAAGATGAAGAAAGAACCAACTAAGGTGAGGTGGCAAACTACGCCTTAATGGCTTTTGACAATAAGGTAATCAAAATCCCCTTAGTTTACTTTAAAATTACTTGATGCTTTTCATGAGTTATTTTTAATTTAGTTTAAAAAATTATATATAATTTTTTTAAAAATTATATGTTTAATGATGTAATGAAAATTTTAAAAGTTTTGGGATTATACTTATCTTTCTAGTGATTTTGAAAAATAAAAAATTAAGCATGACAATTGTATACTAACTCCTAGCACTAAGTATGGCGAGTTAGATTCACTTAATCAGTTTAATTGAAAATGATCATTTTGTAGATTTAATGATACATAATGATTTGAAATCTTATGTTTTGGAATTACATGTTAATCTTTTGATCTTGTATCTTTCATAATATGATTCCTTTGTATTTATGATTTGTATCACCATGCCCCCTGGATTGATAATATTAATATTGAATAATAATCTAATTCTACGATCCAAACACACATTTGAGGACACTGAAAAATCATACAAGTCACATACATAATTTCATAATTCACAAGACTTGTGTAGTTTAAAATCATATACCACATTACTCGATGAATCGTAAAATCTAAAACCAACTCACCAAGATAATAACCACCTTATAAACCCATAAGTGTGGTATTCTATACAATCACAAAAACTAATGTTTAATATATGTTCATATCATTACACAAATTTACTTAACACTCCAAAATCCTAAACATGAGAGGTTCTTTAAACATTTACAAAACTTATAAGTTCATATTTACCATCAACATTCCATTAGACACCAAGTGTACTTATACAATAAAAATATATCATCCATACAATGTTTGCCCAAAGTCTTCTAGCTTTCCACAGCCTCAGTATAATTTAAAAATTCTAGCGAGTGACAAGCTATCCTGAAAAAAAATATAGCAACAGAGCAAGCATATAGAGCTCAGCAAGTGACTAACATATCCATGGTGAAAGATAACAGTTTTTAAATAAATAAGGTATCAAATATAAGACAGAGATATAAGAGTTCATAGATAGCCACTAAATGAAAGAGCTAAGTCTGTTTTCGAATGAATTTAGCTTTTCCAAAATCAAGAATTTGGCAGAAAGTTATGGCTAGAACAATACAGAAAGGTCAAATATCAAAAAATTTCAGATTCATAGTTTTATTCTCAAACAACAGAAATATCAAGTATAAAGCCAAAATCTTCCAAAGTTTTCAGAATTAAGATGAAATTAGAGATCAAGATTTCTATAGAAAGGGGTTAGAACACTTGTCTTAGAAAATTTTGAGCCCTAAATGTGTGGAATTGATGTAAAACCTCAAGCCAAAGCAAATCTTTTTCCTTCTTCTGCTTCAATTCCTCTTCCCTTCTCCTCTCAAACCCATGTTGGCTACAACTCTTAAGTTTTCCTTTAATCTCTCATCTAATTACTTAGGTTTTGCTAATACAAGGATTATAAGGTGGCAAGTATGCATGAAAAAAGCTTATGTAACATCCTTAGAACAAACATAAGTGGCACCAACTTTAGATTAGCTAGTGACACATGTCCATCATTTTTCTTTTTTTAAAACCTAATATGAATCTTTCACAAATCATATCACATTTCTAATATTTATATTTAGGTCCCTATATTATAAATAGGCCCTTACAAAATTTTCAAAAATGAGAGATGTTACATGTATATCTCATGATATGATTGAATCATTGATGCAAAGAAGGAAAATGTATTTCTACAACAAACAAATTGATTAAAAATGTTTTATGAAATCATGCTTAAAGAAATAATGTAACGATGATTTGAAATCATACTTAATGAGTTTATATTTCAAAATTATACATGATGATCTTTGTGATGATGAACTTTTAGTTTAAACGATGATGCATGTTTTGATTTGGCATAAAAATTTAGGCATGCTTATATGAAATCAATTATATGAATTTAAACACTAAAAAGAGGAAAGCTATCTCCTTGAAAAATTTCTTTTTCTCTACTTTATCGATTTTTCAAAAAAGGAGATTAATGAATCTATTTATGTTATTTTATAAATCTCTTAAACTATTAAAGTGATTTTAATGACTTAGATTTGAATGAGTTATTAATCCAAATCATGATCTTGATTTCATGATATTTGATACTTGATATCTTTCTATGGATTAAGATTTTTTTCTCCTTGTTTCTTCTTGTCATTTACTAAAGAGGAGAATTTTTTAGATGAATCATGAATTTTTCAGAATTATTACTATTGTTTTGAATTGAGACATTATATATGAATCAAGTTCTCATGTGAATCTATCTACATTGCCTTCATTGAATTTTCTGAAAAGTGATTTTGATGATGATTTTAGATCTATTTTCATATGACTAATGAAATGATATATCCAACTAAATCATCTATCATATTTACGATTTCTGATATATTCGATATGAAACATCTTTCTTGATGCATGTATGATTCACTCTTTTAAGAGAATGTTTATCAAATCATGATAAAGTTGAGATTTTCTTTATATGAATCAAGATTTTTCATTATTCTCCTATGATTCTACTTGCTAATCTTGATTTCTCGCAATTATAATATGAATTTTCTATTGAATGAATCAAGATTATTTTCTATATAAAAGGAGATTTGTCGAAATGATTCATGGTCTTTTAGTATTCATGAATTGATTATAACTTGAAAGTTTTATTATGAATTAAGATTTTTCATAAATTGTCCTCCTATAATTCTTCTTAGTATTCGCTAAAAAGGGGGAATGTATTCAAATTAACCACGATATATCACTAGACTTCTTGATGTTTATAATTTGAAGTTTATTATGTATAATTTCCTTGTATATATGATGTGTATATCTTATCATTCAATTAATTTTTCTTGATATTCTTTATGTGATGATATGAAATTATGCATGAAATACTGATGATATTATATTAATGTATATAGATGAGAAGTTATGATCATGCATGGTAGGATACAATGTAATTTGACATTTTGATACAATCAAGATTTGAAATATTTATGATTTGGAATGATACATGTAATACTATGATTTTTTTATGAAATGATGTGAAAGTCAACAATTATTATTTTCTGAAATGATATCTTATGCCATTAAGAATGATACTTTATCTTTATCATGATTTTGAAATTGATGTAAAGGGAAAAGAATTACAAAATTATATTCTTCCCTTCTTTTTGACAATGATAAAGAGGGAGAAAATTTAACTTATGCATTGCAAAGAAAAGCAAAAGTTGCTGGTTCACACATAATAATAAGAAGTAAAAAGCTTGCTCATCTTAGAAGATATACAAATTTTGTCAACTTTCATATATGAAAAAGTTGTTAGCTTGCATGTTGTAACATGATGTAAAATTTTGGTAGCTTATGTTTTGTAAAGGAAGCAAAAATTGCTAGCTCGAACATTATAAAAGAAGCAAAAAATGAATAGCATAGACTTCTCAAAAGAGAAGAAATAACTCACTAGCTTGCATGTTCTAAAGTGATGAGAAATTTGCCAAATAGCTAAGCTTGCATGTTTTATAATAAAGTAGAACTTGCATATATCAAAATTGCTAGTTGCACTTCTCCTTTTCATTGATAACAAAGGGGGAGAAGTTATGATGACAATCATGCATGAAATGATGTATTGAAATTTTAATTATGCATAATTTTATGATGACATATTGCTTGGATTTTTGAATTCAAGAGTTCTATCAATATGGCATATTGATAGGGAGAGTTAAGGTTAACTCCGTTATCAATTGGTTGTCATCATAAAAAAGGAGAAGATTATTGAATCTCAGATTTTAATGATGAAACTAATTAATAATGTTTATCTGATATACGCTTCGAGTGACACAAGAAGTTTCGATTAGGGAGAGATAATTAAAAGTAGAAAGAATCATGTTAGGCCCGAGTGGAACATATTAGAAGATTGGATGCCGAGCCGAAGAATCGATCGACGTATCGGCAGAAGGCTTCGGGCCATGGGTTTGGCCATTGGGCTAAGAAGAGCAAAAATTGTACCAAGGAAATTGAGGTTGTAGATATCAATTGGCCGATTGGGCAATAGGCCACAAGAGAGGATGATGCACCGAAGAATCAAATGAAGCATCGATGAACCAATGACATGCTGGACAATATTTGATTTAGCTTTGTAATAATTGTCTAGATTGAAATAGGTTTTAGGCGTAATTAGATTGGAATTGGGTGAACTCAATTAAGGACCAATTGGGCCCAAGTTTGGGCTATGTTGGGCCAAGTGAAAGGCCCAAACAGTGATCCAAACTGGTGGAATCGTCGGTGGCACAATCTCTGAGACTGTGTCAAGCGGTGATATCGTTAGTTTAGGTGGTGGTATCGCCCAGACTCAGTCTCCGAGACTGTCAGATGGTGGTACCACCTAAACATAATCTCTCAGGTGGTGGTACTGTCCAGTGTTAGTGCTGCAGGTAGTGGTACCACCCAGCATAGGCAGTGATATTGCTAGTATCTCGAAAACTAGGGATGAGACACTTTTAGGTCCCAAGTTTGAATCTACTTGAGGCCTATAAATACCCCTCTCATCCCTGGTTAACAAACACAAGAATTGAGAGCAAAAAGGAAGAAAACACTATTATAATCTTATGAGAACTCCTCTCAAACTCTAAAGTGTTAGTGAAGTTTAAGAGATGAGGTTGTGAGGGTGTAAAGGTTCTCTCCTGAGCCTATCAAAAAGAGAATATAATTGTAAGAAGGTAGTTGGTCTTCGTCTATTGAAGGAAGACCATTAGTGGACACCGATAACCTCAACGAAGGAGGAATCAGAAATGGATGTAAGTTACAACGACCGAACCACTATAAATTCTGGTGTGTTCATTTCTTACTGCTTATTCTCCTTGTTGCATTCAACTTTACTTCATTGCAAACTGTCTAATCCCCTCTTCTCTACTTATTCGAGTCAAACTAACGGTTTTCATCAAAATTGATTTTTATCGTACAAAGATTTTCAAACCGATGGAATTTTATCCGCGATACTAATTCACCCCCCATCTTAGTGTCGTTCTTAATCCTAATAGGATCTGTCGACACCTCGATGCATCTCTATGTGTCGCGATTATCTGAATCAGTCTCGAGGGTCCCATTGCCACCTCCAAGCTTTCGTCGCACCTCTTGTGTAATTATAATATAATTACAAGTACGTAGGCCCAACAATGAACAAAAAATGGAGGCTCGCAAGCTCTAATAATTAATAATCACATACACACATCACATGGTCCATGATCATCTTCCCCATCATACATCACATGTAAATATCATTATATAATATTACTAGATAAATAATAGTAGTTAATTAAATATTTTAATTAACTAATATTTTATGAAGCTAGGGACATGTAGGGATTTTTTATATTCTAAGGAGTATTTTGGTAATTTATGCAAAAGGACAGCACTTGGAATTTCTAAAATTCACAAGGGCAAAATTATCCTTTACTCCCAAAAACCCCTAATTCCCACTCTACGTGCGGCCGCCGCCTCCTCCTTGCTGTCGATGCCAAGGTTGGCAACCACAACCTTTGTGGTTGCCACTTGGCAGGCGGTAGTGCGGCACTGCCACGTGACAGGCGGTTGCCACCTTGGGCAGGCAGCTCATGCTAAGGCAGTTTGCCCTAACGGTGCCACCTCGTGCAAGCAGTAGCCACCTCGCAATAGAGCGGTTGCCCTTGCGGTGTCGCCTTGCTGTAGGGGTGGCTACCACCTTGCGCGCGTGCGGCGGTTGTTGCCTTGCATGAAGGTGGTTGCCACACGCAAGGCAATGCCCGTGGGAACCCCCTATGCGGGCTAGCCGACTACCAACTAGCGCCGCCTGGCCTATAGGCGGCCTGCCTATGGGCTGTTGCATCTTGCGCGCATGTGGGGTGGACGCTACCCTATCGCAGGTAGCTCGCTTGTGGGTGTTGCTTCGGCAAACAAGCGGCTCCTCCGTAACTTGTGCGTGCACGTCTCCTCCGGTCGATCCACTAGGCAACAATAGTTACCACCTTGGTTTCCTTCATTTACATCAACAAATTTGACGTCGAAGAACAACTCTAAAGACAACTAAATGATGTGTCTTTCGGATATGAAAACTACGTCAAACATAGCAAGAACGTGTAAAACAATTCTACTCGATTAAATACAATACATGCAGTTTATAAGTTAATCATCACATAACGAACCTAGCTCTAATACCATTATTAGGAAATTTGCTGGTCGACATCTTATACGCAGCGAAAATAAAAACAATACCAAATTTCCCAAAGTTAAGTACTAGGTCATTGTGCGACAATTAGTGCGTGAGAAAACTGCAAAACCGAAAAACCGCACGTATCATGTTAGAACTGTTACCTGGGGAGATCGTATATCCCTAAAATTTTCAGATCCGATGGAATAGATGAAGAAGCACTCACGTACTCCTCTCTAACAGTGATTCACACGGCGGACGCGGTGACAACGCTCCTAAGATCATTGCGGGATCACCCTCTCCATGCGCACCGTAAGGTTATTGGAGCCAAGGAGGAGGAGAGGAGGCTGTGGAGAATAGGAGGGGCAATCACTAATAGCTTTAGCCTATGAACTATGAAGTTCCTTCTATTTATAGAGGTGCAAGCAGCTTAACCCTTAGTGGATCCTATCCTCATTAGATCTCTATCTAATTATCTAGTTGGATCTCATTCACTTATGCAATTGGATCTTATCCAATCATCTAATTAGATCTTATTTACAGGATCCAAACTAGGATTGCGCGAATATCTCATATCCGTACCTCTATTCATCGCAACATCCACTATATGTGTGTGACTCTCTTGGCCCAATATCGAGCTGTCCATGAGTCGATCTTGTTAGAACTCCTTCTAACTTAGAACTCCTTCTAAGATAGTGAATTTTTATCTCCATAATAATTCACTCGACTCATCAGCTATAGACATACTAGGCCATTACGCTATAGTCCACAGATGGTATAAGAGGATCTAATCCATCGAACCTATCTATCCACAGTTACCATATGTCTATAGTCCCTCATCCATCTAATATCCCAAAGATCGTATATTAGGCATGGTAACATCAAGCCCATATAGAATCTTGTTTGAGATTCACTCTAATTGGATTCTCTTGAAGAACTTCTTCTCTCTCAGTTTGAATGACCTTAGCTAGGGATTTTGTCTGACCGACCACACAAGAGATGTTCCTCTCATGATACCAAGAGTGGATGATCCTCTATTGATACATAATTGCCTTCGTAAGGTTGGCTACCATTCCCGAAAACCGGTTGTACTATATCTGAAACTTTTAAACTTGTAAATCTAATATCAAAAATTGGAGTACTAAAACAAAGCATTTTTAGTATCTCAAGTCTAAGGACTAGACACATAACTAGGACTACAAAATTATTGTCTAACGTCAGGTATCATTAACCATCCAGCATTCCGTAAGCGGATCAATCAGTGAACTCATTCTCCAATGAGCACCTGCACTATACCTTTAGTGTCTCCACATGAGTAATTATGAGACTAGCCACCTCCATCATATGGACAAATATACAGTGCATCGGTCTATCCGATTATCTCGATGTCCTTCTCAAGTAACCTATGACTCAGATGATTTAGGTGTTAGGATTAAGTCAATACTAGGGCGGGGAGGGGGAGGTGAATTAGTGTATACGTAAAAATCACGTCGAGTAAAAAATCTTCATACGATAAAATCATTTCGACAATGTTTAACTTTGAAAATGTTTGTAAGAGTGTGCAGCTAAAGTAACAAGGAAGTAAAGTAGTTTGCAATAAAGATAAATAACAAAACAAAAATGCAAACCAATTTATAGTGGTTCGGTCATCGTAATCTATATCCACTCCCGATTCCTCTTCACTCGAGGCCACCAGCTTCCACTACTAATCTTCCTTCAATGGGTAAAGATCAACTATCCTTTTACACTCTTTTCTCCTTTTTATAGGCTCAGGAGAGAACCTTTACAACTCTCTTTTAGACCTCACTCCACCCTTAGAAACCTTCTAACTCTAGGAGGAAGAGACTCACAAATCTAGAGAGATTGCAATTTTTACTTAAGTATTCTTTCCCTCTCTTTTGCTTAAATTCATGCTTTCCATATAGGAATAGCTGGGGTATTTATAGATCTCAAATGGTTTCAAAATTAGAGCAAAAAAATATCTCATCCTGGGTTTCCCGGGTCTTAGCGATACCACTGCTTATGGTGGGTGGTACCATCGCTTGCAGCATTAACACTGGGAGGTACCACCACCCAGTCTAGAGGTACCACCACTTGACACAACTTGGGAGACTATGTCTGGGCGTTACCATTGCCCAATTTGATGGTACTACCACCTGACATAATCTCGGAGACTATGTCTTGGAGATTGAGCCTCTGACGGTGCCATCACCTGACCTAACTTTTGGGTCATTGAATGAGCCTTTCTCTTCATCCAAAATAGCCTCAACATAGGCTCAATTAGCCCCTAATTGAGTTGGCATAATTTTAACCTAAAATTACTTCAATCTAGATAATTATTACAAAGTATTAATCACAAGTTATCCAGCATGTCATTAGTTCATCGGCGCTTCATCCAATCCTTCGACGCATCATTCTCTTTTGTAGCTTTTTGCCAAATTAGCATGTTGATCTCCATAACTCTGATCTTTTTAGTGCAATGTCCACTCTTCTAAGCCTGATGCTTGAACTCATGACATGAAGCCTTTTGCCGACACGTCGACCGATTCTCCCGCTCGACGTCCAATTTTCTAACATGTTACACTCAGGCCTAGTATTAATTCTTCCTGCTTTAATTATCTCTTCATGATCAAAGCTAGTCCTACATCACTCAAAATATATATTAGATTATAAACTCTATCAATTGGTTGTCATCATCAAAATTTGAGATTCAACATTAGGATATGTGATTAAAGGTGAATTGGTCTCATTATCGTAATCTCATCACGATCCGATTCTCATTATACATATCCAAGGACATTATAATATATATCTAGATAATATGTGATAAAATACCATTAATAATAAGTAAAGAGATCGTCGCAGCATGTCACAAGTGTCATCACCCACGTGATTGGCTTGTAGGGCACCTATAACTAACACAGGCAAGGGGCCGTAGGGTAATTAAAAGGTTAACTAACATAGGCACCTATTTCCTGTATATCCCAAATTTTTAAAAAATATTAGTTAATTAAAAAGTTTAATTAATTAATATTATTTATCTAGTAGTTCTACATAATGATATGTATATATGACTTATGATGTGGATGGATAATCATGGACCATATGATATGATTATTATTATTATTATTAAGACCTACAAGCCTCTATTTTTTTTCTCATTTGTTCTCGGGTTTGTGTGCCTATGATTATGTTGTAATTACATGAGGCGTGACTATAACACCCCCAATTAGTCCAACATCAGAAGTGGGCAAAAATTAAGATCAGCTTATAAGGGTCTAATGAGTATATTACAAAAACCTCTAGCTTAAGCATTTTGGTTAGTGGTTGGACTAAACGAGAGTTATTAACCAGTTAGTGCATCAGACTCGGGTTGTGATATTTGGTATAAGAGCCGACCATTGGACTAGAAGAATTGGATATTATGCCAAGATTAGATATTATAGGAGTCAACATGCCGAACAATATATGATTCTTGTTGGGCCTGAATTAGAGCTGATTTAAAGGCTTATTCAATGACCTATAGTTGGGTTAGGTGATGGCACGGCCAAACTAGGCAGTGGAACCGCCTTTGAGTTAGAACATACTAAGTGTGTATTTTTTGGAAGACTCGATGGTAGCATTGCCTAGACTAGTGGTGGTACCACCCAGACTAGCAGTAGTACTGCCAGTACAAGGTCTTCTAGGGTGTCAGACGGTAGTACCACCTAGACTAGACAGTGGTATTGCTAGTGCTCATTGTTGCAGGCAGTGGTACCGCCTAGCACTAATGGTAGTATCACCAGTACCCCAAAAACCCGAGGATGAGATTTTTTAGCTTTATTTTTGAAGTCATTTGGGGCCTATAAATACCCCACTTATTCTTTCTTGGGATAGCAAAAAAAAGCTTGAAAAACTTGTGATTTTAAGTGTGCAATATCTATTGAAAGTGTTGAGTCTTTCCTTCTCAATCTTCTAGGTGAATATAAGAGAGTTGTGAGGACTACCTAAAAAAAAGAGTTGTAAAGGTTCTCTTCTATACTTATAAAAAGGAGAAAAGAGTTATAACAAAGTTAGTTAATCTACTCCGATTGAAAGAAGATCATTAGTAAAATGGCCTCGATGGAAGAGGAATCGGGAGTAGATATAGGTCGCGATGACTAAACCACTATAAATTGGTTATGCATTTCCATATATGCTCTTCATTGCTATTACTTTTTGATTTAATTGCTTATTACACTTACTCATATTATAAGTCAAGCACACTTTCAATATCGATTTTCATTGAAAGAATTTTCAAATAATAACTTTCAAAAATAATAATTCACCACCCCAACCCCCCAATCCCACCCCGTTTGGTTGTAAGTCATACTTGTCAGAACTCTCTTTGGCTCAGGGAATTATTATCTTCATAATAATTCACTCGACTCATCGATTGCGAATGTACTAGAGCACTACGTCGTAATCCCCAAGCGACACAAGGGAATCTAATCCATTGGACCTATTTATCCTTAGTAACTATGTACCTATAGTCCCTTATCCATCTAATATCCTAGAGACCATATACCAGGCATGGTGTTGTTAGGGCTATATTGTTTTTCCTTGAGTATCGCTCTAATCGAATTCTTCTAGATAACTCTTTCTCTCTAAATCCGAATGACCTTAGCTAAGGATTTGTCTGAGAAAGAATACATAAGATATTTCTATCATGATATCGAGAGTGGATGATCTTTTATCGACACTCAATAGCCCTCATAAGATTGGCTATCACTCCCGATAACTGGTTGTGCTAGATCTAAAACTTTCAAACCTATAAGTCCGACATCAAAGAGATGAGGACTTATACAAGACATCCTTGGTGTCTTAAGTTTAAGAACCAAGTATACCATTGGATGATGAAATCGCTGTCTGACAATGAGGTATCATCAACCATCCAGCATTTCGTGAGCGGATAAATTAGTGAACTCATTCTCCAACGAGCACCTACACTGTATCCCTAGTGTCCCCATATGAGCAGCTATGAGACCAACTGCTTCCATCATATAGACGAGTATACAGTACACTGGTCTGTTCGGTTATCTCAATGTCTCCCTCGAGTAACCTATAATTGGGATTATTTAGAGTCTGTGTTTAAAGGTGAATCATTCTCATTATCATGATCTCATCATAATCCGATTCCCATTGCACAGATCCATAAACATTACAATACATTTATGCAACAAGCAATATAAGGTGAGAAAATATCATCATAATAATAAGTAAAAAGACTGCAAGTCATGTCACACGTGTCATCACTCACGTGATTGGCTTGCATGACATCTATGACTAGCAATCTCCCACTTAACATAAAGCCAATTACCTATGTGTTTGATCCCCATCAGACCCCTGTGACGCTCAAAGATAATCTGAAATAACGACTTCGTTAGTGGATCTGCGATATTATCATCGGATGAAACTCTTTCTACTATTACATCTTCATAGGCTACAATATCTCTTATAAGTTGGAACCTCCTTAGAATACTTCTGATAAGACTTGGATTCTCGTATTTAAGTTATCGCTCAATTGTTATCGTAATATAAGAGAATCGACTCCTCGCTGCCTAGCAGGACTCCTTGATCTGTGATGAACTTCTTCATCCAGACTCCCTTTTTTGCTGCCTTGGCCATAGTAATATTTTCCGCCTTTATGGTTGAGTCAATAGTAATATCTTGCTTTGAACTCTTCCGACATACTGCTCCTCCATTCAGGATGAACACATACCCTGAATTAGACTTACTATCATTAACATTGGATTAGAAGCTCGAGTCTGTGTAGCCCTCAACCCTGAGGCTACTTTCTCAATTTATTAGTAAAAGATCATTAGTTTTTCTCAAGTACTTAAGTATATGCTTTATTGCTTTCTAGTGCTCCAAGTATGGATCTGCTTGATACCTACTCGTGACACTCAAAGCTAGCACTATATCAGGCCTGGTACAGAGCATAGCATATATGATAGACCCTATTGCTGAGGAATAGGATATCCTATCCATGTGTGTCCTTTCTTGAGGAGTCTTTGGAGATATACTCCTAGAAAGCAATATCTCATATCTCATCGGTATGATACCTCTTTTGAAATTTGACAATAGTGTCTGTGTACTTGGACTAGGACAAGCCAAGCATCCTCATGGATCTATCTCTTTATATTTGAATCCCCAATATGTAGGATGCTTCCTCTAAGTCCTTCACGGAGAAGTGTCTAGATAACAAAGTCTTTACGATAGAGAGCATCTCTATATTATTCCCAATGATTAGGATGTCATTCACATATAACACCAAAAATGTGATAACGCTCTCACTTACCTTCTTGTATACAAAAAGCTCATCTTCATTCTTAACGAAATCATAAGATTTGATCATTTCATCAAATTATTACGTTCTAATTTTGGAAAGCTTGCTTTAGTCCATAGATAGACCTAAGCAACATACACACCTTATCTAGATTATTCTTAGATACAAATCCCTTAGCCTGTATCATATACATCTTCTCCTTGAGGTTGTCATTAAGGAACATGATTTTTACGTTCATTTGCCAAATCTCATAATCATAGTGTGTTACAATAGCTAATAGAATTCTGATGAATTTTAGCATGGCTATGGGTGAGAATGTTTCATCAACACCTTACCTTTGACGATACCCCTTAGCCACTAGTCTTGCTTTATAGGTATCTACCTTTCCATATACTCTGATCTTTTCTTGAAGATCCACTTGCAACCAATAGGTACAATACCCTCGGGTGCATCAACAAAGTTCCAAACCTTGTTGGAGTATATGAAATCCATCTCAGAATTCATGGCATCTTACCACTTCCTAGAGTTTATACTTGTAATAGCCTCCTCGTAGGCTTAAGGATCAATATCCTTAACATCCTCTCCTATAATATGTCCCACATATCGCGCAAGAGGATGAGGTACTCTACAAGACCTACATAAAATCGGAACTTGTGTGCTAGGTAACTGAATAGACTCTAGATATAGAATGGTGCTTAAGCTAGGTTCTCCAACCTCACTCAACTCTATCACACTCCCACTATCTCCATCAAGAATATGTTCCTACTCAAGGAACACTGCTCTCTTGGCTACAAAGACATTTTGGTCCTTAGGGTAATAGAAATAATACCCACAAGTTTCCTTAGAGTATCCTACGAACTTGTATTACTCCATCCTAGATTTCAACTCATTGAGGTTGTGTCTCTTAACATGGGTGGGGCAGCCCCCAAATCTTAACAACCTTAAGATCAAGCTTCTTCCCTTTCTATATCTCATATAGAGTAGACACTACCGACTTAGTTGAAATTCTATTCAAAAGGTAATCTAGGGTCTCTAGGGCATATCTCCAAAATGAGATGGGTAAGTTGGTGAAGCTCATCATAGACCATACCATGTCTAACAGTATACAATTCCTTCTTTCATATACACTATTAAGCTAAGGTGTATAAGAAGGTATCCATTGGGATAAAATCTCATGGTCCTTGAGAAACTTGGTGAACTCTATACTCAAGTACTCACCTTCTCGATCTGATCGATGAGTTTTGATACTCTTTCTAATCTGATTCTCCACTTCATTCTTCTACTTTCTGAATTTCTTGAAGGCCTTGGACTTATACTTCATCCAATACACATATCCATACCTTAAGAAATCATCAATAAAGGTAATAAAGTAGGAGTAATCACATATGACATAAGTTGATATGAGACCACATACATCACTATGTATGAGTTCCAGCAGCTCAATGGCTCTATCTCCAGTTCCACTAAATGGAGAGTTGATCAGTTTTCTATGAAGGCAAGGCTCACAAGTTGTATATGACTTATAGTTGAATGGATCTAAATATCCATCCTTTAGCAACTTTGAATCATTCTCTTATGGATGTGACCTAGCCTATAATGCTGTAGATATGCATTATTCACCTCATCTCATTTCCTCTTGGACACATTTATATTCATAATATGTGGAGCAGTGTTTAGCATAAACAAACCATTATGTAGTGTTTCTCTCGCCAATCTCTTAGGCTTTGTTAGAATCTGCAACAAATTACAAATGTGATAAGCACTACCGATATCCAATACCTATGTGTTATCATAAGATTATAATAAATAGAGACTAATCATGAATATACTTGAAGCTTTTTCAAGCTTCTATTTGGCTCTCTCTATAAGGTACTCTTTACAGTTTCTCTTCCAATGCCCATCTTTACCGCAGTGGAAGCACTGATCTTTATCCTTTATTGGGTCTTTCATAGCAACCTTTTCTTTACCCGATCTACCCTTACCCTTATCCTTCTCAAGGAACTTTTCTACCTTCCTTTCTTTTGGGTCATCCTCTGGGGCCATCCCTAGACTTATGAGTTTTTCTATCTATTCAATCATCTTTAGGACATGGTTTTGAACCAGTGTCCCCTTAGTCATCTAAGCACGGAAGAGACTCTTGGATTTCTCATATCGCTAAGTCCTTCCCTATTCTTCAAATAATTTATGGATATGTAGGAGAATGGATTTGACATCTATCTTTTCCTGTTGTCTCTGTAACTCAGGAGTCATAGAGCCTAATATATAACACTGAGCAAGAGTGGAATCATTTATGAACTTCATATAGTGAGCGATTGCATGCTTGCTTGCCCTTTCCTCGAGTGTAGGCATCACTATATCAAGGACATATGCGATTTTCTCTACCATTAAAATAATTCTCATATTGCAGAGCTAATCCATATAATTTGGACTAGTGTGGTAATTGACATCAAGTATGCCACATAGGGGATTTTAATGCGACGTATTTCTAAAAGTAAAGATACAGCAGAAATAAATAATATGTAAATTTTATAAAAAAATATAATTAAAATAAGGACTTCTATCTTAATCTACTCCCACTATTTTCTTGCGAAACACACAACTCCATCTGGTATATAAATCGGAGACCCCCAACGGATCTCTAGTGGGGATTGAGATCCAATCAGTATTTTAACATAACATCGAGGGACTCGACCAATCATGCTAAGCCCATAAAGGTAGGCAACTCTTGCCAATCACAACTCTTTATAATTCTCGTCCTATTCGGCCTTCGAATCACTATGGTCTCAAGGGACTTGACCAACCATGATGTTTGGTAGTCATCACTACCTATGTATATATGTATATATGTATATATGTATATATGTATATATGTATATATGTATATATGTATATATGTATATATGTATATATGTATATATGTATATATATATACATATACATATACATATACATATACATATACATATACATATACATATACATATACATATACATATACATATACATATACATATACATATACATATACATATACATATACATATACATATACATATACATATACATATACATATATATATATATATATATATATATATATGTATATATGTATATATGTATATATGTATATATGTATATATGTATATATGTATATATGTATATATGTATATATGTATATATGTATATATGTATATATGTATATATGTATATATGTATATATGTATATATGTATATATGTATATATGTATATATGTATATATGTATATATGTATATATGTATATATGTATATATGTATATATATATACATATACATATACATATACATATACATATACATATACATATACATATACATATACATATACATATACATATACATATACATATACATATACATATACATATACATATACATATACATATACATATACATATACATATACATATACATATACATATACATATACATATACATATACATATACATATACATATACATATACATATACATATACATATACATATACATATGTATATATGTATATATGTATATATGTATATATGTATATATGTATATATGTATATATGTATATATGTATATATGTATATATGTATATATGTATATATGTATATATGTATATATGTATATATATATACATATACATATACATATACATATACATATACATATACATATACATATACATATACATATACATATACATATACATATACATATACATATACATATACATATACATATACATATACATATACATATACATATACATATACATATACATATACATATACATATACATATACATATACATATACATATACATATACATATACATATACATATACATATACATATACATATACATATACATATACATATACATATACATATACATATACATATACATATACATATGTATATATGTATATATGTATATATGTATATATGTATATATGTATATATGTATATATGTATATATGTATATATGTATATATGTATATATGTATATATGTATATATGTATATATGTATATATGTATATATGTATATATGTATATATGTATATATGTATATATGTATATATGTATATATGTATATATGTATATATGTATATATGTATATATGTATATATGTATATATGTATATATGTATATATGTATATATGTATATATGTATATATGTATATATGTATATATATATACATATACATATACATATACATATACATATACATATACATATATATATATATATGTATATATGTATATATGTATATATGTATATATGTATATATGTATATATGTATATACATACACATACATATATGCATATACACATATATACATATACATATATACCTATATATATACATATACATATACATATACATATGTATATATGTATATATGTATATATGTATATATATATACATATATATATACATATACATATATATATATATATATATCCAGTACGTGTATAAGAAATCACACATTACATGAGCAATAACACTAGATGATCATGAACCACATCCTAATATGATCAAGACCGAGCCAGTTGGTCTAATCACTAATATCAAGATCTATGTGTGCATCGACGCATCTCCATGCCTTGTGATTGTCCGTCTCAACCTCGTGGGTCCCACTATTACTTTCACGCTCCACTGCATCTCCTTATGTAATTACAACTTAATCATAGGCACATAGACCCAACAATATACTAGAATAAAATTAGAGGCTCGTAGGTCCCAATAATAATAACAATCACATCACATGTACACACATCACATAGTCTATGATCATTTGTCCACATCATACATCACATATACATATCATTATGTAGGACTACTAGATAAATAATAATAGTTAATTAAACCTTTTAATTAACTAATATATTTTTAAAATTTGAGACACGTAGGAATTTTTTTGAATTATGAGGGGTATTTTGATAATTTGGATAAAAAGACAAAACTTGAAATTTATCAAATTTTGAGGGGCAAAATTATCCTTTGCCCCCCAAAATGTCGCTACCGCCACCCTGCTAGCAACAGCCCTCTACGGGTGGGTGTGCCCTTATTCATGGGCGGTGTTGCCCTTGCAGGCGGCTCACTCGTGAGTCAGTGCTGCCCCTACAAGTGGCTTGTCCGTGGGCAATGTGCCGCTTGCTTGCGAGCGACCGCAGCGCTTGCACGATAACATGCCTGCAGGCACCCTGCTCTCATTCGCCACCCTTGTGCGTGGACACAGCCACTGCATACAAGCGGCTTGCCTACGGGCGCCCTACCCGCGGGTGTTGCCGCTACGGGCAAGCCACCAACTATTGCCATGCAGGTGGCAGCCAAGGTTGCAAGCAGCCTTTTCTGTCACTCTACAAGGGCAGTAACAATTGCTGCCCTTTCTTGCATTTGCGTTAATAATTTTGACATCAAAAGTGTTTCTAAAACACAACATATGTAGTTTAAAATCCAATCTTCATATGAACAACCTGACTTTGATACTACTATTGAGAAATCTAGGGATGACATCACATGCACAACGGAAGAATATAAAACAAAATCCTATATTTTCCAAAAGGTGTTCATCGTCATACGAAGATTGGTACGCAAAAACCTAAGAAAACTAAAAAACATGTATAAGATAGTTGTGTTACCTAGGGAGATTATATATCCCTGAATTCCTGCAGATATGTGAGAGAGGATGAAGGAGGGCGAGTATCCTCCTCTCTAGTGATTCACACGACATGGGCTACGAAGATGCTCCTCAAATCATTGCTTAAATCTTTACACCTACTATTTGAGGAAGAGAAGGGGAGAGAAAAATAGGATGTGATAACCAAGAAAGCCTCTAACCTATAGGCCTTTGGTTCCCTTCTATTTATAGAGGTCTCAGGTCAACTTAACCCTAATGGATCCTACCCTATTGGGTACTGGATCTCCATCCAACTACTTAAATTAGTATATCTCTATCCAATAATTTCTCATTGGCTATTATTGGATCATATCTATAGGATCTAATAGTTCAATGGCTTATTGGATATCTAATAAGATAAGTGCTCTAATGGATATCTCATATCCGAACATCTACTCGTTGCAACACCTATCTTTTGTGTGTGATCCTCTGGGCCCAATATCGAGTTGGCCATGAGTCATACCTGTTAGAACTCCTTTTGGCTCATGAATTATTATCTCCATAATAACTCACTTGACTTATCTAAGATATACTAGGCCATTACATTGTAGTCCCCAAACGATACAAGAGAATCCAATCCATTGGACCTATTTGTCCATGGTTACCATGTACTTATAATCCCTCATATATATAATATCTTAGAGACCGTATACCAAGTATGGTGTTGTCAAGCCCATATAGTTTCTCCTCGAGTCTCGCTCTAATTAGATTCTCTTGGAGAACTCTTTCTTTCTTAATCCAAACGACCTTAGTTAAGGATTTATTTGAGCAAGAATACACCGAATATTTCTCTCATGATATTAAGAGTGGATAATCCTCTATCGATACTCAATAGCCCTCGTAAGGTTCGCTACCACTCTTGATGACTAGTTGTGCTATATCTGGAACTTCTAAACCTATAAGTTGGTATTAAAGAGTAGAGTGCTCATACAGGACATCTTTGGTATCTCAAGTCTAAGGACCAAGTACACTAGTATGATGATAGAATCGTTGTCTGACAATGAGGTATCATTAACTATCCAACATTTTATAAGCAGATTAATCAGTGAACTCATTCTCCAATAAGCATATCCCTAATATCCCCACATGAGCAGCTATGAGATCAACCACCTCCATTATATAGATGAGTATACAGTACACCAATCTGTCTAGTTATCTCGATATCTCATCACAATCCGATTCTCATTGCATAAACCATGGACATTATAATATATTTATACAATAAGTAATATAAAGTAAGAAAAATATAATAATAATAATAATAAGTAAAAAGACTGCGTGTTATGTCACACATGCCATCACTTATGTGATTGACTTGTAGGGCATTTATGACTAGCACATACCACTTTACGGAGCCCCCAAAATGGTTACCAAGATGGCTTGTTTTTAGGTAGTTTTGCCTCTATATGATGATTGCACATAATCTGCATTTACTAGCCTAAAACGATAATAAAAGCTAACCAAACTAGGGCTACGAAGCCTATTATAAGCCTTTTACATACTGTACAAAGTATGAACACAAACTGAAAGACATGGACATACGTGAGTATTATATCAAATATCATGTTTACAACTTTGTCCATGATATAAGCCTAGCAATACCATTGCTTGGCCTAATTTAAGCCACTAGTTTGACCTTCTAATTGGTCCAATTTAGCTCAACTTTAAGCCCAATGACTTTCTTAATAAGTTGGCATTGTTTTAACCTAATAACAAATCAGATTGATCCAAAATTATCTCAGTCATATATCTAATATATTTATGAAGCTTTTGGTATATTATATGCTCTTTCAACATATCATTTGATCTTCTTATACTTTGTCTGAACCTTTGGTATATTATTCTTTCCTTTGATATATCGCTCATTTTACCAATGTGTCAACTTTTTCACAATATCCAATCTTTTGACATAATATCTGATCCTTTCGACATAATACCCGAACCTATAACACGAAGACTGATCTTTAGCATGTCGACCAATTCTTTGGCTCAACATCCAATTTTCGATATGACAATTTTTCTACGTAACATCCGACACTTCTACTCAATAATTGGCGCTTTGGTGGTTCAAGTCCGTGATCGAATATTTTGTATGTTACTTATCTCAAAAGTATATTAGTCTTACAAACTCATTAATTAATTTTATTATCAAAATATGATATTCAATTGTGAACACGTGCAAGCTTATATTATTACAAATATGGATGATGATCTATTGACATCTGTCTGTATAACTTTTGGATATATTGTGTGGATATATATATATTTTTATTAGATATTATAATTATGTGAACGTATTGTATTAAAATCACTATGTATAAGAAGAACTTTTTTATTTTGTTTGATAAATTAATATATTTTATTTTTAAATTATTTATTTTTTTAATTATGTATGAGTGAAACGAAGAGTAGAGTAGGATATTACATAAATTTATTAATTTTATTTTTTTTAATTCATTACTTTATTTCAAGTTCTTTTAACTTTTTTTTCTAAGATTTCTGAAACGTTTATATATACTTCAAAGAAAAATATCATACACCATGAATAATTAGGTGGCCAACTTAAAAGTTCTTCCACTAATCGGTAAGAAGAAAAAGCAGCAGCGCCCCACTGAGTGTGGGGAAATATTCTATTGCCCCCATCACATGATGTAAGTGATGCCTTTTCCTTTTTCTTTTTTTTGTTTTTTTAATCTAAAGCCTATAAGTATAGATGTGAGAAAGGAATAATATCATGTGATCCTCTCAAAAAAGAGCCAAAATCAGAAGCCTTTGTGGGGTAACAAAAGTTCTCCTTTGTGAGAGAATATATGATAAAATTATTTCAGATGTAAGAAAAATATATAATTAGTCTTATTTTATAATAATATAATATAAATAAATTATCATTAAAAATCAATGAGTTTGTATCAATTATATATATATATATATATATATATATATATATATATATATATATATATATATATATATATATATATATATATATATATATATATATATATATATATATATATATATATATATATATATATATATTGTATAACGCTCATGAAGTTGTCTTGTTTTATCTTATCTTAATATTTTGGTGTTTGTATTCTAATTTACTTGTATTATCTCAGTATCAACAATGATGATAATTTAACACGTCAATTTTATAAAGTATGTAACTTGATTTACCAATGGATATCTAATATATTCTTAAATCATACATATTATAGTAGTTATACAATAATAGATTTATCAAAAATATACATAATCAATTTTTTTGTATGAATTCTAGCGTAAAATAAATATGATTGTGTCGACAAGATATTCTCCTTTTTTTTTTTTCTCTATATTGTTTATCATCACAAATTTATTTACCTTTTGCATCTGTAGATTCTTACTAATATGTTTGAAATTATAGGAAGAATTATTCTTTACAAATAGTTATGTGAACAACACAGCTTAGTAAAAAAATTTTGGTTTATGAGAATTAATATCATAACATTCTTTATGAATAGTTAGATAACTGATATCAGAATATTGAAAAATATGTCCCATGAAATTCTAATGAAATAAAATTCTAAGAAATAAAAAAAAGTTATAGATAAGATTCAGCTTAATAATTAACTCAGATCGAGAACATGGGGAAGATGCAGCCCATCAACACACTTGACTCCGGCACATCACATCAGATGATTGAGTTCATGCTCAAACATTTTGGTGCTCCACCTTCACCCATCCCAATTCCCATGGCTTCATTGAAGTGAATCAAGACAAAACATGGTTTTCTATTTTTCTTTTTGGCCTGATTTAGTGCACCACCTTTTTTTTTTGTTTTTTTCCCCAAAGATTGATTAAAGTGTACTGAGAAAAGCACAAAACATTTTATGTTTTGTTCGTATATGTTTTCCTGTCAACCAGCATATTTGTCCCTTAGATTTTTATAGAAAGTATATTTTATTCCTCAAAATATTTTAGATGCTCATAATGTTTTTTTATAAAATTATGATTACAAATGGTTGATCCCAGTGAAAAATAAAAAATAATAATTACAATGATTATTCTACTCTTTATTTTCTTTTCCCTCTCATTCATAACATTTTCAAAGAAGATGACAGCTCACAAATTTGATCATTTTTCTTATTATATAATGTTTTTATATTATTTATTTTTTATAATTTAATAATTATTTAATATATAACATTTTTATAAAAATATTAAATACTTACTTAGTTCCACCAATTCATCCACCATTTAAGAATTTTTGCAAAAAAAAATCATCTATATTTAAATATAAAATTTCAAACAATATTTCAAGCTTTTTTACTTCAATTTCCAGCTTTAGGGAACCAACAAGCAGCAAAACCCCTACAACACTATTAGGGAGAGGGAGAGAGAGAGAGAGAGAGAGAGAGAGAGAGAGAGAGAGAGGAGGAGGAGGATTTGTCACTATTTCTCATCCTCTCTCCTTATTTTACATTAGGGAGAGAGAAATGTGGATTTATCGTTATTTATTGCCTTTTCTCTCTCTCTCTCTCTCTCTCTCTCTCTCTAAAATACTTGGAGAAATATACTGGTTGTTGTTTGAACAGCAGCTGCTTTTGGACTAGCCGTTTAGGGTTGCACAGAAAACTACGATCCTGTAAAGCTACACCTATCTGTTCTATAGATTCTGCTACTGCTTACTCTGTCCTCTTCCTTCTGCCGTCCTCTCCGTGCCACACTTTCTGACAGTAAAATGACACCATTATATGAATACCAATTCATTAGCTCTTGTGGATGGATACAAAATGTGTACAGATGGATTAACCCCAGAAGACCTTCCCCCACACACTTCAAGCAGCTCAGGTGCACAAACATGAACACACACGACTCATCAAACAGGTCCTATGATCAAGAAAAAGGAAGGAGCACCAAAGAAAAGAATGGAGTACGGTCATCCCTGTCAGCTGTATCTCCCATGTCTCTTGGCAGCGAAGCCCTCGCCGTGCCTCATTATCCAAAACCTCTCTATCTCCTCTGGTTTGCGCCCGGGAATGCGCCCTGCGATCAGATCCCACCTGCAAAGGCCCACACCTCGTCATCTTATATCGGTGGTCAGAACAAGCCATCTAAAGGAGCTACCATGTTTGGATTGTGTTACGTTGGCTTCCCCACAGGGAACATTCTTATTCATCGGTTTCTCATGATTTCCATGGGATTTTTGGGGTGTACAGAAGCTAAGAGCGTAGTAACAGAGCTGCAGTGCAGTTCCATGGGTCGAAGCAGGGGGCTCACCTGTCACCCACGAGCCTGTACATTCTGTCGATGAGATCTTCTTCTTGCTCCGTCATGTCGATGAACTCCCACGCCACGCTGCTGACCTCTGCGATCAAACATGAGCATGCACTCGGTGGGATTACCCTCCTACAAATGAAGCTGCCGACGGCAGGCGAACTCACCTTCTGACACGCACCGCTTCGACGTCCTGCGCTGCCTCTTTCGACGGCTGTCCATGGTAAGAGCCCGCAGGTCCAACTCCCGGCACCCGCTTGCTTAAATGCCCACGGCAAGTTTGGGCAAGGAAGAAGAAGCGGTAGTTGGGGCCAGGAACAGAGCGAAAGGCGGCCGTGAACAAAGAAGGAAAGGTGGTGGATGTTATAAAGCAGTAAGCCGCGAGGCACAGGCCGCGGACGAGTAAGCTCGAGAACGGCAGGTGAGGGAGGCATCCTGGGGAAGCCGGAGCTGACGAGTAGTTGCCAAGCTTCCGCAGACGCGACGCTGCCCCGTCCCACCTGGCTGACTCACCCTTGCAGGCCCCTCATGACCGATGTCATCTCTCACTGACCCAACGGCCGGGCCCGCCGCCGTCACCCCTGAAAATTGCCAGTCACAAGTATCGTAAGGGTCGAGCATTGCGTCTCACAGCAGATGATGACACCTGAGCTTTACCTAAAAGACGAGGTGGATTGCGTACGGGGATGAATCGAGGAAGCAACGCTTCTCAGTAATCACGGGTGTAAAGTTACAATTGCCTGTCAGGTCCGA
This sequence comes from Musa balbisiana, assembly GCA_004837865.1. Taxonomy (NCBI): domain Eukaryota; kingdom Viridiplantae; phylum Streptophyta; class Magnoliopsida; order Zingiberales; family Musaceae; genus Musa; species Musa balbisiana. The sequence continues at coordinate 38,442,199 of CM017197.1, forward strand.
TGATACCAACCTAGGGAACACACCCTTCCTTCCGTTCCTTTTATCTGTTGGCCCCGACCATGTGTGACTCCCCCTACATCGATCAGCCGGAGCTCATCATCATCATGAACACATCCTAAATCTTGTCTCGGTTTGGAGAGATGAGCTGAAAGCATCCATGTGCTCTGATCAATCGTTAAGCTTGCAGACAATTTTGTATGTGAGCGGCACTGGCTTTTAAGGAAGTTGATGTCTGGTTGTATGGTCACACAATCTATAGTTAATGCCCATAAGATTTGTACCCATACCAACTCACAGAGAGACATTGCAAGCTATAAGCACACTACTTTTGAACAGGGGAAGAAAAAAGAAGATGAAGTTAATGAAAAGAGTGTTGACTGGTTGGTTTGGCTCTGTTATTGAATCCAAGCCGGTCCTTAATTTGTCTTGTTCACCATGATCAATAGTCTGAAACTGTTGCTGGATGGAACACAAATGAGACCTCCTGTTCTTCTCTGGCTAACAACACCATGAATTTTGTTTATAGGGAGGAGAAGAGTGCATAATTATAAATTTAGATTCAACTATTTTAATTAGTGATTTAGGCTCTTCAAGTTAGAATAGTATATTATTTATGAATAAATGCGTATCATGGTATAGATTAATCGCGTTAGTATGTATCTATTGAGGCTTATTCATGTGGTCTCATATTTTTAAAATTCATAAGTTTTTTAAGATGTCTAATTAGATTCAAACTATTTGGATAGGTCACTGTTTAGAAGGTTAGAAATTCAAATATGAAAAGAGTCCTTAGCTGAATTAAGATTTATTATTATAAATATATTATATATTTTAAGATTTTGGTGAGAGAGAAAGATAGAAAAAAAAATCCGATGCTTTTAGGGTTTTCTCTGATAGATTAAGAAAAGAGCTATCCGGGATTTACATGAGAATATGTATAAAGATTTCTGGCGTAAGTTTAGATTAGCTTGAGATATAGATGTAAATATCTATAGTGATATGGATGTAAATAAAGGGTCATAAATCATGTAAATCTTCTGGCTTTTAAATATATATTTTTAATTATTGATCCATGAAAAATTAAAGACTTTTTTTTCTCCATAGTATATTTGGTATCCTTATTGGGTTAGGTGTCATGTGTATGATGTTAGAGTTTAATCTGTTCAGACCAACATGACATCCAATCACTACAACAACAACAAAGTCACAGGCCCTAATTATTTAGAGTCGGATACATAGATCTTTTATCACTGTTAAAATCTATAAAAAATCATGTATTTAGTTAAATTAAAAGTGCTTAAATTTTTATTTATAGTTTATATTAAAGTTTTAGATCTTCCTTTATCTCTCCTCATATCATTAATCATCTTACCTTTTTTTATTATTATATTAAGATGTCTCTTAACCATATGCTCATATCATTTTAAATAATTTTTTATTATCTTATCAGTTATTAAAATGATATCTAATTATTTACGAATAATATTATTATTTTTCCTATCTTACCACTAAATAAGGATAAATTTCCTATTAAATGAGGATAAATCTCATATACAAAATTTGATTTTTGATATATTATGCTCTAAAGTGGAGAAATAATTACCACTCGTTTACTCCCATGTCCTAACTGGGAGTAAGGGAATTGATATACATATGTTGTTACTTTGATGTCGTTGACCTTGAAGTCAATACGATTTAGTTCGGTCCTGAAGATGTAAGCTCGTCCAAGAGCCCTGTGGGGGGTCACGTGAGGGCGATCTGAGTGGGAGGGCATACTTGGTTGGCATGATCCTAGGATATTGTTTGTTCGTCAAGGTAGATCCTGTATTGTCCTGAAATGTGCCTTAGTCTCATCGAGGTACCTACACAAGTGATCAACATCGAGGGGATATTCTTGACCCAACCCCTTTGATGATTAAGTTAGTAAAGAAGTGAGAAATAGTCCAATTGTCCCCTTTGAGCATCGGGAGGCTGACTTTTATACTTGAGCCATCGATGGTGTGAGACCAGTGGTGGGTTGGAGTGCCCCTTATGTTGTCCCGAGGTTCACTAATGTTGACGGTTGGTAGGCGCATCTCTCTATGGGTGGTATTAGGGAAGAACGACAATTGGGGTGTCATTTGTCAAGGTCGAGGCCTTTTTGGGACTAGTAGGATTGGCCCCTTGCGCTAGGCATTTGGAAAGAGAGAAGGAAAATTGAGTCATACCGCCTGGAATTAATGCTTTCTGCTGTTGGGCACATGTGTAACATCCCTCATTAAAAAAAAAAAATGCTTATATAGTACTTTAATAGTTCAATTTATTATATCAATATTAAATTATATGGAGGACTTGTGGCATTAGCAAGGATGAGCCACTTGCACTTATTCTAAAGTTGACACCTAAACCTCCATGCTTGTCACCTCACTATTTTAGCATGAGCCAAACCTAAGTAATTTAAAGCACAACTAAGGGAAACTTTGCAGCTAACGTAACTTGAGAAGAGGAGAAGGAATTGAAGGAGAAGAGAAGGAGAAAGAATTGAAGAAGATGCTATCTATTCTGCAAAACAGAGATGATCAATTCTGACCTTTTGTTACTAAATTGCTCATAACTCTTTAGTGAAAATTCTGAATTATGAAAAAACTTGATTCTTTGGGAACTAGATTCGCATATCTTTCTTTTGACACCTATTTTGGAAATTTTGAAGTACGTTTGCCTTCTGAAACATCTATTTAAATTGATGCTATCTATTCTGCAAAACAGAGATGATCAATTCTGACCTTTTGTTACTAAATTGCTCATAACTCTTTAGTGAAAATTCTGAATTATGAAAAAACTTGATTCTTTGGGAACTAGATTCGCATATCTTTCTTTTGACACCTATTTTGGAAATTTTGAAGTACGTTTGCCTTCTGAAACATCTATTTAAATTGATGCTATCTATTCTGCAAAACAGAGATGATCAATTCTGACCTTTTGTTACTAAATTGCTCATAACTCTTTAGTGAAAATTCTGAATTATGAAAAAACTTGATTCTTTGGGAACTAGATTCGTATATCTTTCTTTTGACACCTATTTTGGAAATTTTGAAGTACGTTTGCCTTCTGAAACATCTATTTAAATTGATGCTATCTATTCTGCAAAACAGAGATGATCAATTCTGACCTTTTGTTACTAAATTGCTCATACTCTTTAGTGAAAATTCTGAATTATGAAAAAACTTGATTCTTTGGGAACTAGATTCGCATATCTTTCTTTGACACTTATGTTTAGTAAATTCGAGTATGCTTGGTCACTCAAACAAATCAAGAAATGTACCATTCGAATTCTGCCAGAATTTGAAAACTTTGTTGAATTTTGCCTATTCGAGTCTCATTCTGTTGGAAGTTTGATTTCTATTAAATTCTTTTGCAGTCCTTTGAAAATTCTTGTATTATTTATCCTGAAATTGTTGTATGTCTGAAATTTATTATGTAATATTTTGTTGGCATTTCCTTGTTTGATAAAGGCACACGTATATTTCTGTTGTTTCCGCATGTGCTTCCGATATATGCTAATGTCATTGTTCATGCTACCCTTTTGTACTCTAGTGTCTTGTGGGATATTGTGAACCTTTGCCAGAAATGGTAAAGGGAGTTATGCATAGAGCCCGCGATGCTCTGCCGGCCCCATTGACTTCACTCAGACATGGGTGGATGGAGCTCCCAGACGTGGGAGACTTATGCTTGGTGGTCTTCCTGAAATGGATGAATCACATTATGTATGTGGTCCCACAGCGCCCTCTATGTTTTTGATATGATATCCAAAGCTTTGCTAATGAGTTTATATTTATGCTTTGAATAAAAATGGAATGCATGCTACCTCAAAATTGACATACAAGCTTGTATTTACTATTCGGTTCACTTGTTATACTTTGGAGTGTTTCGTATGTCATTGTTATGCTCTCAAACACTCTTACGCCTTTGATATACACTGAAATGCTTCAGGTGCCATTTGATACATGCCTAAATGCTTATTTTGCTAATGAAATGCTCCAATTTCCTTTCTCGTATTGTTATGTCTAACGCTTGTTTTCGAATGAGGAAACCCTTTGTGATTTTTATACCAAATGAGATGATTTCAAATGAACACTTATATTTCTGCTTTTGTTGTCTTGATACTAAGCCTGCTTGAATTTCTCCTGCCGCCATGGATATGTTAGTCGCTTGCTGAGCTCTTTATGCTCACCCCATTGTTATATAAATTTTTCAGGGTAGCTTGTCACGCACTGAAAAGCTAGAATTGGGTTGAAGCACTGAAAGGCTAGAAGATTTTGGACTAATCTTTGTTGGTTGATAGGTTTTTGTTATATAGTATACTTTACTTCTAATGTAATATTAAGGATATGTTGATACTTATGTGATGTAAAAGTTTAATGGACCGCTCATGTTTGTGGAATGATAAGCTTATGTTGTATAAGTATATGAACTCATGGTGAATAATATTTTTGTGATGGTATATATTTCTACGAATATGGATTTGTATTGTGGTTGATGTTTAGTTGAGTTGCCTTTGGATTTTATGAATCTCTAAGTGAAGTGGAGTATGATTTATGAAATGTACAGGTTTATGAATTGTGAATATTGATTTGAATGGTTCTTAGTATCCTTAAATATTAGATTGGATCCTGGATTGATTTGTGATGATGAATTATAATATTATTGATTTTAGACATGGTCACACCTCCTGAATGGATTAAATTCGGGGGGCGTGACAGAGTTGGTATCAGAGCATTGTTTGAGGATTTCTAAGAATTTTGATATGCTAAATGTATAATAAATTTTGAGGTTTAGTGATTTCTATTTAGAGATTGATCAAAAGTTATCTTTTGCTATTTTTAGGAAGCAAGGATGACAAGGTCATCTGGTACTCCTGTTACATCTACATCTGATCAATTGAGTGGAATTATGAAAACTCTAGAGGCTATGACACAAGTAATGCAACAACAAGTTCGACAATGAAGAAATGATGAAATGGGGAATTCAAACCAGACTGGTTTGGGAATTGAACAGTTTAAGAAGCTTAGTCCTCCCAGTTTTAGTGGTGAGCCTGATCCAATGGTAGCAGAACAATGGATGATGCGGATAGAGAAAATATTTGATGTTTTAAATTGTCGAGATGATAAGAAGGTTTCTCTTGCTACCTTCATGCTGGAAGGAGAGGCTGAGCACTAGTGGCGAACCATGAAGAGGATTTCTGAAGCTCGACAGGAGCCAATCACTTGGAAGGTATTTACAGAAAAGTTCAATGATAAATACTTTCCAGATTATATCAGAGAGCAGAGAGAATTGGAGTTCTTGAATCTCATCCAGGGAAATTTGACAATGGCCAAATATGAGTCTAAATTCACTGAGCTCTCTAGATTTGCCACGCATATGATCGATGATGAATATAGGAAAGCAAGAAGATTTAAAAGAGGACTAAGGCCGGCAATAAGAAGTCGGATATCAGCTTTAAAACTCCAGGTATACACTGATGTAGTAGAAAAAGCTTTCATACTTGAAAAAGACTTGGAGGAGATCCAAGAAATCAGGGACAAGAACAACAAGGATAAGTTTGTTGGTAAAAGTAAGAGAGGAAATGAAGCAGAAAGAAGTAATAAGAGGGTAAAGGTACCTAGATTTGAGAAAGGAACTCTATCACAAAAACTCTATCGTGTACAAAATGTGGACATAATCATGAAACAAGTGAGTGTTATCGGGTGACTGGAGCCTGTTTTGCCTGTGGAAAGTTAGATCATAAAGTCAGGGACTGCCCACTAAACAAGAAGAAAGAGCCACTAACCACTAAGCCAACGACCCATGCTAGAGTATATGCTATCACAGAACAAGATTCCAGAGCCTCTAAATCAGTGGTTGAAGGTATTCTACATGTTTCTAATAGAAATGCAAAAGTTTTGTTTGATCTTGGTTCCAACTTATCCTTTGTTTCACAATATTTTGCTTATCACTTGGGCATTCAACCTAAACCACTGGATTATTTGCTACACGTAACTACTGCTGTTGGGGATTCTTTGACTACAAATCTGGTTTATCCATCTTGTTTGATTTCTATCGGAGAACATGAACTCCTTGCCGATTTGATACTCCTAGAAATCCAAGGTTTTGATATTATACTGGGTATGGATTGGTTATCTTCCTATCATGCTAGTATTGATTGCTATACAAAAATAATTACTTTCTGCATACCAAATCAGCCTATCTTCTACTTTGAGGGTATTAGGCATGATTTGCCTCCTTGCTTAATATCGACACTTCAAACTCAACGCCTTATGCAGAAGGGATGTTCTTGTTATGTTATATGTGTAAAGGAACATTCAAAAAAAGAAACTCACCTAAATGAAATTTCCGTGGCTAAAGAGTTCCCTGATGTATTCCCAGAGGATTTGCTTTGACTACCTCCAGACAGAGAAGGTGAATTTGTTATTGATTTAGTCCCTGGGACAGCCCCAATATCTAAGCCTCCCTACAGAATGGCACCACTTGAGCTCGAGGAATTGAAGAAGCAAATACAAGAGTTGTTAGATAAGGGTTTTATTCGACCCAGCGTCTCACCATGGGGTGCTCCAGTGCTATTAGTTAAGAAGAAGGATGGGACATTGAGACTTTGTATTGATTATAGACAATTGAATCAGGTGACCATCAAAAACAAGTATCCCCTACCCAGGATTGATGACTTGTTTGATCAATTGTAGGGTGCACAAGTATTCTCCAAGATTAATCTAAGATCAGGCTACTATCAGTTGAAGGTCAAGAAGGAGGATATTCCAAAAACAGCCTTTAGAACTCGATATGGTCACTACGAATTTTTAGTAATGCCTTTTGGCTTGACTAATGCTCCTGCAGCTTTTATGGAACTAATGAATAGAATATTTCAGCCACTCTTAGATAATTGTGTAATTGTATTCATTGATGACATATTAGTATATTCAAGGAGTAATCAAGAGCATGATAAACACTTGAGAGATGTATTATCTATACTAAGAGAAAAGAAGTTGAATGCAAAGTTCCGCAAATGTGAATTTTGGTTGAAGGAAATTACTTTCTTAGGCCATGTGATTTCAGGAAAGGGCATATCTATTGATCCAAAGAAGGTGGAAGTAGTAGTTAATTGGGAAGTGCCAACAAATGTAATAGAAATTAGAAGTTTCTTGGGCATGATAGGTTATTACAGGAGATTTGTGGAGGGATTTTCTCAAATTGCTCATCCCCTCACCAAACTGACTCAAAAGAATGTGAAATTTGAATAGAGTAGTGATTGTGAGCAAAGTTTCCAAGAATTAAAAAGAAGATTGACTAGTGCCCCTATTCTCACTATTCCGAGTGGTAATGAAGGATTTATAGTTTATACTGATGCTTCAAGAAAGGGTCTTGGATGTGTTTTGATGCAAGAAGGGAAAGTAATTGCTTATGCTTCAAGACAGCTAAAGAATTATGAATTGAATTATCCGACTCATGATTTGGAATTAGCAGCAATCATCTTTGCTCTAAAGATTTGGAGACATTACTTGTATGGGCGGACATTTGATATCTCTACTGATCACAAGAGTTTAAAATACATTTTTACGCAGAAGGAGTTAAATATGAGGCAGCGAAGATGGATAGAACTTTTAAAGGATTATGATTATACCATCCGTTATTACCCAGGTAAAGCCAATGTTGTAGCTGATGCACTTAGTAGAAAATCTACAAGTTTTATGGCTAGTCTGGTTGTGAAACAATGGAAGCTATTAGAAAGAAATTATGATTCAAATGTAATGAGAAAAGGGCAAGACTCAATAATGTTAATGGCCTCTATCCAGGTGCAAACTGATCTCATTCAACAAATTAAAGAAGGACAACTACGAGATCCACATTTAATATACTTGAGGAATGAAGTTGATAAGGGACCAAAGTTGAATTTTTAAATTTCAAATGATGGCCTATTGAGATTTGGGGATAGAATATGTGTTCCAAATAACCCAGATATCAAGAACCAAATTTTAAACGAAGGTCACAATTCAAAGTACACCATGCATCCTGGTAGCACGAAAATGTATAGAGATCTCCAAAGTCATTATTGGTGGAAAGGCATGAAGAAGGAGATTGCAATATATGTTTCAAGGTGTTTGACATGTCAGCAAATCAAAACAGAACACTAGAGACATGGAGGTTTGTTACAACCCTTAGATATTCCTGAATGGAAATGGGAATGCATTACTATGGACTTTGTTTCAGGACTACCCAGAACCTCTAGAAAGCATGATTCTATTTGGGTCATTGTTGATAGGTTAACCAAATCTGCACATTTCTTACCAATCAATATGACTTGTTCTCTTGATAGGCTTGCAGATTTGTATGTTGATGAAATAGTAATACTTCATGGTGTCCCAAAGGAGATCATCTCAGACAGAGACTCTAGATTTCTTTCTAAATTATGGAGGAGATTACAAGATTCTATGGGCACCAAAGTAAAGTTTAGCACTGCCTATCACCCTCAAACTGATGGTCAATCTGAAAGAACAATTCAAGTACTTGAGGATTTGCTTAGAGCCTATGTTATGGATTGGAGAGGTGAATGAGATAAAGATATTTTTCTTATTGAATTTACTTATAATAATAGTTACCATTCGAGCATCCAGATGGCTCCTTATGAAGCATTATATGGGCGAAAGTGCAGAACGCCTATATGTTGGGAGGAAGTTGGTGATAGAAAATTGTTAGCACCAGATAAAGTACAAGAGACTACTGAAAAGATTCAGGTTATCATAAAAAGGCTAAAGGCTGCTCAAAGTCGGCAAAAGAGCTATGCAGACAACAGAAGACAAGATATCGAGTTCCAAGTAGGGGATTTTGTATTCCTAAAGGTCTCCCCTTCCAAAGGCGTTATAAGATTTGGAAAGAAAGGAAAGTTAAACCCAAGGTTCATTGGACCTTTTGAGATCCTCGAAAGAATTGGCTCTGTCGCTTACAAGATTGCCTTGCCACCATCGATGTGTCATATCCATAATATATTTCATGTGTCAATACTCCGAAAGTATATACATGATCCCTCTCATGTCATTGAGTATGAGCCGATTGCGATTGAGAAAGACTTGTTTTACAAGGAAGAGCCCATTCAGATTATTGATAAAAAGGAGAAGATCTTAAGAAATAGAATCATCACTCTGATTAAAGTAATTTGGAAGTATCATCCTGCCAATGAAGCGACTTGGGAGCTAGATGAAGAAATGAAGAAAGCTTATCCTCATCTTTTCCCGAAAGAGGTATGACAAATTTAGAGGACTAAATTTTCTTTTAAGGAGGGGAGAGTGTAACATCCCTCATTTAAAAAAAAAAAATGCTTATATAGTACTTTAATAGTTTAGTTTATTATATCAATATTAAATTATATGGAGGACTTGTGGCATTAGCAAGGATGAGCCACTTGCACTTATTCTAAAGTTAACACCTAAACCTCCATGCATGCTTGCCACCTCACTATTTTAGCATGAGCCAAACCTAAGTAATTTAAGGCACAACTAAGGGAAACTTTGCAGCCAACGTAACTTAAGAAGAGGAGAAGGAATTGAAGGAGAAGAGAAGGAGAAAGAATTGAAGAAGAAGAAGTTTTATCTTAGCTTAAGGCTTTGCATCAATTCCCCCACATTTGGAAATCAAAACTTTTTAAGACAAGTGTTCTAACCCCATCCAATAGAATCCTAATCTCTGTTTTCCTTTCAATTTTACAAAATTTTGAAAGATTTCAGCTGAGAACCAAACATTTCTTTCATTTTGATACAAAGCCATGAATCTGTAATTTTTCGGTAATCTGATCTCTATGCATTATTTTGGTCCTAACTTTTTTGTATTAAACTTTGATTTAGGCAAAACCTATTCTGTTTGAAATTAGACTCGAAGACCTTTATTTTGATACCAAGATTGAATGATTTGGAGTCGAAATTCCTAATATGACTTCTATTGCAATTAACCCTACAGATTCTACAAAATAGGGACTGTAATTTCGGATCTTCTGTTACTAAATTGCTCATAACACTCTAGTGAAAATTCTGAATTATGCAAAACTTAATTCTTTGTGAACTAGATTCGCATATCTTTCTTTTGACACCTAGTTTGGAAATTTTGAAGTACGTTTGCCTTCTGAAACATCTATTTAAATTGATGCTATCTATTCTGCAAAACAGAGATGATCAATTCTGACCTTTTGTTACTAAATTGCTCATAACTCTTTAGTGAAAATTCTGAATTATGAAAAAACTTGATTCTTTGGGAACTAGATTCGCATATCTTTCTTTTGACACCTATCTTTAGTGAATTGGAGCATGTTTGGTCACTCAAACAAATCAGGAAATGTACCATTCAAATTCTGCCAGAATTTGAAAACTTTGTTGAATTTTGCCTATTCGAGTCTCATTCTGTTGGAAGTTTGATTTCTATTAAATTCTTTCGCAGTCCTTTGAAAATTCTTGTATTATTCATCCTGAAATTGTTGTATGTCTGAAATTTATTATGTAATGTTTTGTTGGCATTTCCTTGTTTGATAAAGGCACACGCATATTTCCGTTGTTTCCGCATGTGCTTCCGATATATGCCAATGTCATTGTTCATGCTACCCTTTTGTACTCTGGTGTCTTGTGGGATATTGTGAACCTTTGCCAGAAATGGTAAAGGGAGTTATGCATAGAGTCCGCGATGCTCTGCCGGCCCCATTGACTTCACTCATACGTGGGTGGATGGAGCTCCCAGACGTGGGAGAATTATGCTTGGTGGTCATCCTGAAATGGATGAATCACATTATGTATGTGGTCCCACAGCGCCCTCTATGTTTTTGATATGATATCCAAAGCTTTGCTAATGAGTTTATATTTATGCTTTGGATAAAAATGGAATGCATGCTACCTCAAAAATGACATACAAGCTTGTATTTACTATTCGGTTCACTTGTTATACTTTGGAGTGTTTCGTATGTCATTGTTATGCTCTCAAACACTCTTACGCCTTTGATATACACTGAAATGCTTCAGGTGCCATTTGATACATGCCTAAATGCTTATTTTGCCAATGAAATACTCCAATTTCCTTTCTCGTATTGTTATGTCTAACACTTGTTTTCGAATGAGGAAACCCTTTGTGATTTTTATATCAAATGAGATGATTTCAAATGAACACTTGTATTTCTGCTTTTGTTGTCTTGATACTAAGCCTGCTTGAATTTCTCCTGCCGCCATTGATATGTTAGTCGCTTGCTGAGCTCTTTATGCTCACCCCGTTGTTATATAAATTTTTCAGGGTAGCTTGTCACGCACTGAAAAGCTAGAATTGGGTTGAAGCACTGAAAGACTAGAAGATTTTGGACTAATCTTTGTTGGTTGATGGGTTTTTGTTGTATAGTATACTTTACTTCTGATGTAATGTTAAGGATATGTTGATACTTATGTGATGTAAAAGTTTAATGGACCGCTCATGTTTATGGAATGATAAGCTTATGTTGTATAAGTATATGAACTCATGGTGAATAATATTTTTGTGATGGTATATATTTTTATGAATATGGATTTGTGTTGTGGTTGATGTTTAGTTGAGTTACTTTTGGATTTTATGAATCTCTAAGTGAAGTGGAGTATGATTTATGAAATGTACAGGTTTATGAATTGTGAATATTGATTTGAATGGTTCTTAGTATCCTTAAATGTTAGATTGGATCCTGGATTGATTTGTGATGATGAATTATAATATTATTGATTTTAGACAGGGTCACACCTCCTGAATGGATTAAATTCGAGGGGCGTGACAATATGGGCCTTCCCAAAATTGTGGTTGGCGGGGTGTGTCAAGTTGCTAATGACAAATGATCTAATGAAGGGGAAAACAGGGGATTTGCCTTGCTATCGTGGATTAATGTGTCATGCGGCGAGCACGTGTGACCCTCATGGAGATCGAGTTGGGCAGGGGCCAGTGGCTACAAGGGAAGGGCATGTGCTCTTTCGACCATGTCATTGCTTAGGTGGTAGTCTTTGATTGGACAAATTGGTAGTATCACACTAGTATTAATATTTTCCCTTTCATTCACGCCCCCCAAAATGATATGTTTTGGGGCTCTGGTAGGGGGTTCGAGGCACGTCATTCAACCATTTCGTGGGATTGGGTTTTATGGTTCTTGTGTTTCGAGCATATTTCGTTAGATATGCCCTAACGATGAGCTATGGGATAGGATTCATGGGTTTTGTTCGCAACAGGTTTCATTCATCTATCGTAGCAAGTTTTGTTCACCCGTTGTAGCAAGTTTCGTTTGTCCTCGTGGCGGGTTTTGTTCATTTATCATAGTGGCTTTTGTTTGTCCATCATGACGGATTTTGTTCATCCATTATAGTAGGTTTTGTTTGTCCGCCATGGTAGGTTTTGTCTATCCACAATGGTGGGTTTTGTTCATCCATCATAACGGGTTTTGTTTGTCCATGATGGTGGGTTTTGTTTATCAGTTGTAGTAGGTTTCCACTATCCACTGTGGTGGGTTTTGTACATTCATCATAGAGGGTTTTGTTTGTCCACTATGGTAGGTTTCATTTGTTCGCGATGGTGGGTTTTGTTCCTCCGCCATGGCGAGTTTTAAGGCTTGGCCATAGCGAGCTTCTATCATAGTGGCTTCTATTGTAGTAGCTTTTGTCATAGCAACTTCCGCCATGATGAGTCTTCGTCATCCACCATAGCTGGTTTTAGGGCTTAACCATTATGAGCTTCTATAGTAGCGACTTCCGTCATGGCTATCACACCCCCCAAATTAATACATTCAAGGAGCATGACCCTATCTTAAATCAAGAATATTATAATTTATCAACAATCTAATCCATGATTCAAACTAATATTTGATGACACTAAAAAGCATTCAAAAATTATTTATATCTATAAAACATGTGCAGTTTATAATCATACACCACATCACTTGATGATTCAGAAAACCCAAAACTAACTTAATAAAACATTAACGACACTTATAAATCCATTAGTGTGAGAATCTATACAATCACAAAATCAACCATTTACTACAAGTTCATATCATCATATACTAAACTTAATATTTCAAAACTTCAAACACAAGAGGTCTTTTAAAACTTTTACATGATACACCAATTCAAATTTGTTGATAATATTTCATTACACATAAAATATACTTATACAACAACAACATATCAACCAACAAAGTTTTGCCCAAAATCTTCTAGCCTTCCACTGCCTCAACCCAATTCTAACATTTCAGTAAGTAATAAGCTAACCTGCAAATTTTATATAGCAATAGGGTAAGCAACAAAGCTCTGCAAGTGACTAATGTATCCATGCGAGAGAGAATAGATTCAAATAAATTTAGTATCAAAATGTGAGGCAGGGGTATAATAATTCATGGATAACATCTCATTAAATATAGAATCACAAATATCATTTCATTCCAGACATACTTTATTCATAACAATCGAGTAAAGAATAATTTTAGAGCATATTAAAGGTATAAGGAAAATTTCGGAGTATATCAATAACGTATGAAATATTTTGAAACATATCAATAACGTATAAAATATTTTGGAGTATATCAATGGCATATGAAATATTTCGGAGCAAATCAAAAGGACAAATAAGAAACATAAGCTCAAATATCATATTTGCCATTACATTTATTTCATTCTTATCTAAAGTACATTTAAAAACTCATAAGCACTACTTTAAGTATTATATCAAAAACATAGAGGGTGAAGTGAGATTACAATATAATATGGTCTATCATTTCTAGATGAATATTAAACATAAGTCTCTCATGTTTGAGAGCTTCATCAACCCACGTCTGGATAAAGTCAAAGGGGGCTAATGGAGCATCACAGGCTCTAAACATAACTCTCTTTTCTATTCCTAACAATGGTTTATATTATTCCATAAATACTAGAGTACAAAAGGATATTGTGTTAAGACTCTAGCTAGGAGAGTCCTAATTGAGAGGGACATTCATGTAAAACCTACCTAAGCCGACCCCTATTAAAAAGGTAAAGAGGTCGGCTAGCGTTAGAAGGTTGTTTCTTATAGAAGAATTAGGAGTTGAAAAGGAATAGGAGTCTTGAGTAGGAGTCCTATTAGGAGTTAGTTAGAAGTAGGAGTCTTGAGTAGGAGTCCTATTAGGAGTTAGGGTTTAGAAGCCCTATAAATAGTCATGTATTCCTCCTCTTTTCATAAGGAATAGATGAATCTTTTCTGCAGCTTTTATGTAGTAACTTGGAGGAAGGAACCCCTATAGAGTTCCAAGGAGGCCGATCCCCTAAAGAGATCAACCCGAAACTTAGAATCTGCAAGGATTCTAGCACTTGGTATCAGAGCAGCGTTCTTGGCGTCTCGCTGCCCTTCTACAGCCATCCATCATCCCTCCATAGCCGTCCAAAGCAATTCCCACAATTGATTAAAAGATCATCGCTAAATTCCACCGTCATCTCCACCACCACAGATCATTCTTTAATCTCCCCGTGAATTGCAATAGTTTTTGGCAAAAATTTCATCAAGAAACCGTTGTTTCTTCGATGACAATTCTGCTCTTACAAGACAACACAATTCTGCAACAAACTTCCACTGATTTCTATCAAACCTTTGCTGCTATCTACCACAGATCTAAAACTTTCATCCACAGCCCTAAAACTCCACCAAATCACACCCTTAAACTGCACCCAAAACAGCCTCAAAACAAGCCTAAACCACAGCCTACATCCACCAATCCACTAACCCTTATGACCATCACTTCTCTCAACCTATACATGCCTTTAACCCAACAACAAAAGAGAGATCTTAATATCACATATTTGGAGACATATACTATGGCATCTGAGGAGGTAATCAATGCTAAATTTAAAGCCTTCGAGGCGCGAATGGAGGATAAGATTTGAACTCTCTTTACTGAACTCAATTTGGGCTAACCACTAAGCCCGAAGAAATCACACAAAGGAGAGAGTCCTAACCAATCATACCAAGCACGAAGAGATGACTTCTAAGAGAGGGGAGGTTCTATGACTGACCTCAACTATCCACGCATGAGGGTGGACTTCCCTAGATGGGAAGAAGGAGACCCGATTGGTTGGATCTCGTGCGCGGAGCGATATTTTCGGTACCACAAAACCACAAACGTATTTATGGTGGGAATTACGGCTATACATCTTGAAGGGGATGCTATACAGTGGTTTGACTGGTTTGAACACACTCATGGAGTCCTCTCATGGTAATAATTCAAAGAAGGACTGCTGATCCGCTTCGGACCAACCGATTACAAGAACATTGATGGATAACTAGCAAAAATCCGACAAACCTCTACCATTCAGGAGTACCAAACCAGGTTTGAAAAGTTATCTAATCAAACTCATGATTGGTCTTAAAAAATAACTATTGGGGGACCTTCATTGAGGGCTTAAAGCCGGAGATCCGGGGAGAAGTTAAAGCGCGACAACCATACAAGCTAATGGCAAGCCATCTCTTTTGCACGACTTCAAGAGAAGCGATTAAACCATGAAGCTCGAAGGACTAGGATCACTCCTTGACCTAGCTCGGACCAACCGATTACAAGAACATTGAGGGATAACTACAAAAATCCGACAACCTCTACCATTCAGGAGTACAAACCAGGTTTAAAAGTTATCTAATCAAACTCATGATTGGTCTTAAAAATAACTATTGGGGACCTTCATTGAGGGCTTAAAGCCGGAGAGCCGGGTAGAAGTTAAAGCGCGACAACCATACAAGCTAATGGCAGCCATCTCTTTTGCACGACTTCAAGAGAAGCGATTAAACCATGAAGCTCGAAGGACTAGGATCACTCCTTGACCTGCAATACTAAAGCCCTCAGCCCCCCTACTATCAGCCGAGTACCTGCACTAAAAAGGATGACAAGAGAAGAGCTTCGGGAGCGATCTGCGAAGGGGTTATGTTGGCATTGTGACGAGTCGTGGAGCCGCGAGCATCGCTGTAGAAAAGGGAGACTTCTTATGATTGAACCAGTAGAAGAAGAGTTCATTGAACATCCAGAAGAGAGCCTTGAACATGAAGAAGAAGATGTGGAAGAAGAGCCACAACCAACCGACGTTACGGTACACGCACTAGCCGGCTACTCCAACCCGTAAAAGATGAAAGTTGGAGGCCTTCTCAAACAACAATCGATCACTGCTCTCATCGACACGGGCAGCACTAATAACTTCCTAAATAGTAAGGTTGGTGCTCGGATAACACTACATATCGAAGGTTGCAGCAAGTTCGATGTAAAGGTTGTCGACGGCAGAATCCTAAAGTACGACCAAAGATGCCCGCAGGTGAAACTATTACTGCAAAACCAAGAAATTATCACCGACTTCTTCCTCCTACCAATTGATGACTATGAGGCAGTGCTTGGTATAGAATGGCTGACTATACTAAGTGATGTCTCTTGGAACTTTTCCAAATTAATTATGAAATTCTATTGCAAAAGCAAATAGACCATCCTATGTGGGAAGCGCGGAAGCAACGTAACCACCATTTCAACCCAACGAATGGAGAAAGTTTTGCACAAGGTAAATAGTGGCTTTTTGATGCATCTCCAATAGCAACCAGAGGGGAAGAAAATAGAAATTGAAGATCAGAATCTTACCCAATTGCTTGCTGAATTTGTTGATATTTTTGCTGAACCGTGCGGTCTTTCTCCTTCTCGGCAACATGACCATCGGATTCCAATCCTTTCAGGCAAGCCACCAGCGAACACTCGGCCATACCAATATCCTCACCTCTAGAAGGATGAAATTGAAAAGATCATAAAGGAGATGCTTGAAACAGGGGTGATTCGGCCAAGTTGTAACCCCTATTCCTCACTAGTGCTACTTGTACGCAAGAAGGATGAAACTTGGCGGATGTTCATCGACTACCGAGTTTTAAATGGCATCACCATCAAGGACAAGTACCCAATACCAGTGGTGGATGAACTTCTTAATGAATTAAAAGGAGCTCGAGTCTTCACGAAGTTGGACCTCTGATCCGGTTACCACCAAATTCGAGTATGTGAAGACGACATTCCAAAAACTACATTCTGCACATATGATGGCCATTATGAATTCTTGGTAATACCTTTTGGACTCACTAATGCTCCTTCAACCTTTCAAAGTCTCATGAATGATATTTTTCGGAGCTTTCTTCGCAAATTTGTGTTGGTATTTTTTGATGATATTCTCATTTATAACCCTTCTCTTGAGAGTCACTTTCAATATTTACGGATTATTTTGACGATCCTTCGGGAGAATACTCTTTTTGTTAAGTAACCAAAGTGCAGCTTTCTCCAGCAAAAAGTAGAATACCTTGGGCACATAATATCAGAAGAAGGGGTGGTGGTAGACCCAACAAAAATTGAGGCAATGCAAGGCTGGCCGAAACCTACAAACATGAAATTACTATGCAGGTTCCTTGGACTAACGGGCTACTATCTAAAATTTGTTAAGGATTATGGGAAGATCAATGCACCCCTCACTTCTCTACTAAAAAAAGATATCTTTCAATGGTCGGACAAAGCCTCTGTTGCCTTCGACAAACTTAAGGCAGCCATGACAATGACACCGGTACTAGCACTACCAGATTTCAGCCGACCCTTTATCATTGAGGCCGATGTATCTGGAGTCAGAATTGGAGTCGTTCTCATACAAGATGGTCGACCACTCGCATACACTAGCAAGGCATTGTCTCCCTCCCATCAAAATATGTCAGTATATGATAAGGAGATGCTAGCCATTATGTATGCAGTAACGAGGTGGAGACCCTACCTGATTGGCCGGCGATTTCAAATTAAAACTGACCATAGAAGTCTCAAGTACTTTTTGACTTCAAGTACTTTTTGGAGCAAAAGATATTATCCCCTGAGCAGCAAAAATGGGTAACCAAACTTCTTGAATTTGATTATGAAATTATTTACAAAAAGGGGAAAGAAAACGTTGTTGTAGATGCACTCTCAAGGCTACCTGAGCAAGCTAAGGTTTCAGCCATCTCCCTTCTTACCACCAATCTCCTTGAGGACATTAGGGAAGAATGGAAGAAGGATCTAGAGATTAGCAATACCATAAAAAAATTGGAGGAGGATCCAAATGTAATAGCCCACTACACTTGGGATTCGAGGGATCTACGCTACAAAGGTCGCATTGTGCTTATACTTGACTCCCCTTGCATCACAATTATCTTGCATGAAATGCACTCCACACCTTTAGCAGGGCACTCCGGATTTCTGAGAACCTACAAAAGAGTGAAGCAAAATTTTTATTGGAGAGGGATGAAAAAAAATTATTGTTGAATATGTGGCACAATGTGATGTATGTCAACAGCACAAGGGTGAAACAGTGGCAAATCCAAGGAAGCTACAACCACTACCCATACCGGACTCGGTGTGGACTGACATATCCATGGACTTCATCGAAGGGCTGCCACCTTCCAAAGGTAAAAGCACAATTCTCATGGTGGATCGACTTACGAAATATGCTTATTTTTGTGCTGTGAGAAATCCCTACACTACTGCTAGTATTGCCCAGATTTTCATAGAAAATATTGTTAAACTGCATGGGATGCCAAGGTCCATTGTAAGTGATCGTGACAAGATCTTCACCAGTAAATTTTGGACCGAGTTATTTCAGTTACAAGGCACCAAACTCAAGATGAGCACAGTATATCATCCAGAAACTAACGGCTAAATAGAGGTGGTAAATAGGTGTTTAGAGATGTACCTTCGGTGTTTCGCCAGCGATCGACCAAAAGAATGGGTGAATCTACCGACAAAAGATACCACTTGGGAGAACTATGACGACTTAAAGATCAAATTCCCAGAATTCATGAATCGTCAGCGTCGAGGACAAGGCTGATTTGAAGAGGGCGGGTCTGTTAGGACTCTAACTAGGAGAGTCCTAATTGAGAGGGACATTCATGTAAAACCTACCTAAGCCGACCCCTATTAAAAAGGTAAAGAGGCCGGCTAGGGTTAGGAGGTTATTTCTTATAGAAGAATTAGGAGTTAAAAAGGAATAGGAGTCTTGAGTATGAGTCATATTAGGAGTTGGTTAGAAGTAGGAGTCTTGAGTAGGAGTCCTATTAGGAGTTAGGGTTTAGAAGCCCTATAAATAGTCATGTATTCCTCCTCTTTTCATAAGGAATAGATGAATCTTTTCTGCAGCCTTTGTGCAGTAACTTGGAGGAAGGAACCCCTATAGAGTTCCAAGGAGGCCGATTCCCTAAAGAGATCAACCCTAAATTTAGAATCTGCAAGGGTTCTAACATATTGTGAGTAATAAAATTGACATATATTGAAAGCATAAGCAAACAACGAAAATATACATGTGCCTATATGAAACAAAATAATACAAACATAAACTTTTACATAATATATTTTAATATAATAAAAATTAAGGACAAAGGCTATGAGAGTTTAAAGCAATCATATAAGGCTCAATTGAAGAAAGAATTCTATATAAATTTAATTTCAAAGAGATGGAATAAGAAATAGGAAAATTTTTTAAAAGTTCTATTCTGGCAAAACTTGTGAGACACATTGCATAAATTATTTGAATAATTAATTATACTCTAATGTACTCAAGAAAAGTGTCATTTAAAATCTATATCAATTTGCTTTTAGATGAATTAAGTTTTATAAAATTTAGAGTTTCAAACAAGGAGTCAAGCAATTTAGTATAGAAAAGTTAAAAAATTTTGGCAGCCATTTATATTTCAAATCTTAAGTAAGGTATGAAAAAAAAATCTACAAGTTTAGTTTCCAATGAATTAAGTTTTATATTAATTAAAGTATCCAACAGAAAGTTATAAGTAATTTAATAATAAAAGGTTAGAAATTTTGGTCTCTATTTTATAGAATTCATAAGGTCAATTGAAATAGAAGTTTCGGTTGTCATTGAATTTTGAATCTTTTAATAAAATTATGAAAAGATAGATCTATGAGTCTATTTTCAAATAAACTAAGCTTTGCCTAAATTAGAATTCGATGCAAAGCGTTATGTCTAAAATAAGGTGGAAATATTAGAATGTCAAAAAAAAAATTCAAGTTCATAGTTTCATATCTAAACAAGATAGGTATCGGGTGCAACGCTATAATCTTTCAAATAATCTATAATCAATATGAAAGCAAAGATTTAAATCACTATAGAAAAGAGTTAAAACACTTATATTTAGAAAACTTTGATCCCAAATAAGAAATTAAGCCAAAACTCTAAGCCCAAATCCTTCCCCTTCTTTTTCTTCTTCCTCTTCTTCTTCTCCATCGAGAGTTGCTGCCTCTAAGTCCTTCAGCGTGATGGCATGAGGCAAAGGCGACAGAAGAAACCCTTTTTATTTTTATTTTTATATATTTTATAGTTTAGTCCTTATAATTATTTATACTTATAAATTGGTCCTTAGCTTTTACAAATAGATCCTTAAATGTACAATTAGGTCCTTATAAATAATTCAAAACAAATACTTACATTACAAATAGGTCCTTATATTTTCAGAAATAAGGGATGTTACACTCTTCCCCCTTAAAAGTAAAATTTAGTTATCTAAATTTATCATACCTCCGTCAATAAAAAGATGAGGATAAGCTTTCTTCATTTTTTTTCTCTAGCTCCCAAGTAGTTTTATTAATAGAATGATACCTCCAAATCACTTTAACTAGAGAAATAAACTTATTTTTCAGGATCTTTTTTTTTATCAATGATTTGAGTGGGCTCTTCCATATAAAACAAGTCTTTATCGATCACAATCGACTCATAATTATATGAGAGAGATATAATATATACTTTTTGAGTATTAAAATATAAAATATATCATGAATATGATATAAAGATGATGACAAGGCAATCCTGTAAGAAACAGAACCAATCCTCTTAATGACCTCGAAAGGTCCAACAAATTTAGGACTTAACTTTCCTTTTTTTTCTAAATCTTACCACGCTCTTACAAGGGAAGACCTTCAAGAATACAAAATCTCCTACTTGATGCTCAATATCTCATATTCTATTATCAACATAGCTTGTTTGACAACTCTAAGCAATCTTTAACCTTTTTCTTATAACTTGAATTTTCTCAATAATCTCTTGTACTTTGTCTCGTACTAACAACCTTCTATTATCAACTTCTTCTTAACATATAGGTGTTATATACTTTCACTCGTATAAAACTTCATAAGGAGTCATCTGAATACTTGAATGGTAACTATTATTATCAGTGAACTCAATAAGAGAAATATCTTTATCTTATTCAGCTTTCCAATCCATAACATAGGCTCTAAGCAAATCCTCAAGTATTTGAATTATTTTTTATGATTTACCATTAGTTCGAGGGGTGATAAGTACTGTTAAACTTGACCTTAGTACTCATAAATTCTTGTAATCTTTTCTATAATCTAAAAAAAAAATGAACTCCCTATTAGAGATAATCTCCTTCGGAACACCATGAAGTCTTACTTTTTCATCAATATATAAATTTGTAAGTCTATCAAGAGAACAAGTCATATTTATATGTAAGAAATGTATAAATTTGTTTAACCTATCAATGATGACCCGAAGGTTCTAGGTAGTCCTGAAACAAAGTCCATGGTAGTACATTCATATTTCCATTCAGGAATATCTAAATGTTGCAATAAACCTTTAGGTCTTTGGTGTTCTACTTTAATTTTCTGATAAGTCAAATACTTTGAAACATATATTACAATCTCCTTCTTCATGCCTTCCCACCAATAATGACTTTTAATATCTTTATATATCTTAGTGCTACCAGGATGCATGATGTACTTGAAATTATGACCTTCATTCAGGATTTGGTTTTTGATATTTGGATCATTAGTGATATGTACTATATCCCCAAATCTCAATAGGTCATCCTTTGAAACTTGAAAATCCAGCTTCAATCATTCTTCTACTTCATTCCTCAGGTAGATTAAATATGGATCTCATAGTTGTCCTTCTTCAATTTGTTGAATGAGATCAAATTGAACTTAGATAGAGGTCATCAATATCATTGAGTCTTGTACTTTTCTCATAACATTCAAATCACAATATTCTTCCAACAACTTCCATTGTTTCACAACAAGACTAGCCATAAAACATATAGATTTTCTACTAAGTGCATCAGCTATAACATTAACTTTACTTGGGTGATAACAGATGGTGCAATCATAATCCTTTAAAAGTTCTATCTGTTGAATCTTGGATTTAGACGATGAAATCAATTAATGAGATTATGATTTAATATATGTTTTGAGAAAAGTTATGCAGGACTAACTTTGATTATGAATGGCAAAATGATTAAAGAAGAAGAATCAAACGTTGAGCTGAAGTCAAAGATCGGCATCGGGCTAGAAGAATCAAACGTTGCGTCAAGATCAGAAGTTGCAAGAGTCAACATGCCGATGGATCGGGTGATACACCGATGGTTTGAACGATGCGTCCGAAGTTCACCGAGAGTTCAGATGAACTAATGATATATTGGACAACAAAAGATTCTATGTTTTGTAATCATTTAAGTCATGATCATCGTAGTTTTAGAGTTTAATTGAGTTAGGTTTAGGTGTAACCATGCCAACTTGATTAGGAGCAAGTTGGGCCTAAATCAGAATTTAATTAGGCCAATTGAAAGCCCAATTCGATGTTCTGAAGCTAGCCCAAGCGGTGGTACCGTCAGGTCAGGCGGTGGAATCGCTTGTGAGATAATGTACGTCTCTGGGAAACTCGGGCAGTGGTACTGCAGGTGTCAAGCCATGGTACAACCTAAACACAGTCTCCTAAACTATGTTAAGCAGTGGTATTGCCCAGTGTCAACCTAATAGGCGGTGGTACCACCCAATGTCAAATTGACAAGCGGTAGTATCGCTTAGTATTGATTGTGGTACCGCTCAATACTAGTGGTGGTACTGCTCAGTACTAGCGATGGTACCGCCAATATTCTGAAAACCTAAGATAAGCCATTTTTGGCTCTAATTTTGAAATCATTTGGGGCCTATAAATACCTCACTCATCTTTGCTCGTTCAATAGAAGAACTTGAATGAAAACTTATAATCTAAGTGAGAAAATGCTATTGTAATCCTTTGAGAGTTCCCATCTTCTTATTCTAAGTTTAGATTTATGTTTAAGGGAGGGGTGAGTGACTTGTAAAGGTTTTCTTCTAAACATATGAAAAGGAGAAAGAGTTGTAAGAGGATAGTTGATTTTCGTCGATTGAAAGAAGATTGATACTAGAAGCCGGAGGTCTCGATAGTGTTGAATCTCGTAGTTTGATAATGAAACCAATTAATAAGTATTTATGTTTTAATCTATATTTTGAGTAACACAGGATGCTTCGATCAAGATGAGACAATTGAAGTAGGAAGAATCATGTTGGGCTGGGGGAAAACATATTAGAAGATTGGATGTCGGGCCGGAGGATCGGTCGACTTATCGACAGAAGGCTTTGGGCCATGGATTTGGCCATCAAGCCAAGAAGTGCGGATATTGTGCCAAGGATATCGGAGTTGCAAAGTCAACTGGCCGATTGGGCAATAGGCCGCAAGAGAGGATGATGCGCTGAAGAATCGGATGAAGCATCGAGAGACCAATGACATGCCGGACAACATGATTAATGCTTAGTATTAATTGTTTAGATCAAAGTGTGTTTTTATATATGTAGGATTAACTACGATAGCAAGAAATAAAGCAAAATGAAGTCCCTGAGTCAAGGATGCGATTTCATTGGGAGTTCGAGAGTTCGTCGGAAGTTCTACAGGAACCAACTGAGAAGTCCAGGAGCTTGTGGAACTCACCAAGAAGATTGTCATGAAGTCCAAGAGCTTGCCGGGAGTCCGCCGGAACATTACCGAGAGATCATCGGAAGTTCACCGGAAGATTGCTGAAAGCTCGCTTGAAGAAACTAGACTTACAGACTTGTTTAGCTTAGAATATGTCTTAGGAATCATAGTTAGCATGTAATTAGGTTTAGATTTGGGCCAATCTAATTAGGGGCTAGTTGGGCCCATGTAAGGACTATGTTGGGCCTAATGAGAGGCCTAAATAGTGACCCAAGAGGTAGCACCATCATGGCACAGTATTCGAGACTATGTCAGGCGGTGGTATCACCCAAAACATAGCCTCCAAGAGGCTGCAGGCGATGGTACCGCCAGTCTAGGCGGTGGTACCGCCCGCACCTAGGAAACCTGGGATGGGAAGTTTTTAGGCTCCAAGTTTGAATTCACTTGAAGCCTATAAATACCCCTCTTATCCCTGGTTAAAGTACACAAATATTGAGAGTACAAAAGGATAGAAATGCTACTGCAATCTTATGTGAGCTCCTCTCAAAGTTTTAAGTGTTAGAATAGTTTGAGAGAGGAGTGAGTGGGGGTGTAAGGGTTGTCTCCTAAACCAGGTAAAAGGATAATCGAGTTGTAAAAGGTGGTTGGTTTTCGCCTATTGAAGGAAGACTGATAATGAATGCCGGTGGCCTCGACGGAAGAGGAATCGGTGAAGTAGATGTAGGTCATGATGACCAAACCACTCGAAAATCTGGTTTGCATTTCTTTGAGCAATTTATCTTTACTGTAAACCTTTGGTTTTATCGAAATGAAGTTTTAAACCGACGTTATTTTACCATTGCACTAATTCACCCCCCCTCTTAGTGCCGACTCCGATCCTAACAATTAGTATCAAAGTCTTGTTTTCTCATTTGGTTTAACACCTAATGAGAAATTGCTCTTTTCGGCTTTCAAGAGGGTCAGTCTCTCATTCGTCCTCCCTTTTTCAATAGGACGAACTATACTTATTGGAAAACTCGAATGAGAGTTTTCTTGCTTTCGTTGAATCTTGATTTATGTCACATAGTCGAATTTGGTTTTCAAAAGTCTTCTCTTCTAATAAATAATTGGAATGAGTTGAAGAAGAAGACTTTTTCTTTAAATGCAAAGGCTATTAATGCCTTATTTTGTGCCTTAGGTAGAAATGAGTTTAATCATGTTTCTTTATGAGAAACTACACATGAGATTTGGCACACACTAGAAGTAACTCATGAAGGCACAAATAGAGTAAAAGAGTCTAGAATCGATCTTTTGATGCATGATTTTGAACTTTTTCGAATGAAACCAAGTGAGACTATTAGAGACATGTACACCCGTTTTATGGATGTCGTTAATAGTCTAAAAGCACTTGGCAAATGTTTTTCGGATTTTGAACTTGTAAACAAAATTTTAAGATCTCTTTCTAAAACTTAGGATTCAAAAGTAACGGCAATATAAGAATCAAAAGATTTGAAACATTTTCCAATTGAAGAACTAATTGGATCTTTAATGACCTATGAAATGAATTTTATAGCACATGTTGAACAAAACGAACATGAGAACAACCTTCTAAAGAACAGAAAGGATTTCAGACTTAGAACAATCGAAGACTACTTGAACATAAGCTCAAGTGATGGTGAACTTGAACTCTCCACTAAGAAATTTAAAAAGTTCATGAAACAAAAATTAGAGAACAAAAAAATGGAACTACTTACTATGAATGCAAAAAGAAGTTGTCAAAAGACGAATCGAGCTCATCCAAAGACGATGAGCAAACCAATGAAGACGAAACGACGAACTTCGCTTTGGTGGCTCTCGACAACAAGGTAAACAACTCTAACAAAACTCCTTTAATTTATTTCAAAATTACATGATGTTTTTCATGAGTTAATTTTAATTTAGTTAAAAAATATTATTTTTCTTGAAAATTGCATGTTTAATAATGTAATGAAAATGTAAAAAATTAGGAATCATGCTTATCATGCTAGTAATTTTAAAAATGATAATGACAAATGCATGTTTCATGATAAACAAACAAAATGATTTTGAATGCCTTATGAAATCATGCTTGATGTTTTAATGATGAAAATACAACTAAATATTAGATTTAAATCTAATGATCAATCCTATGTTTAATGTGTTAATTTTTTGTCATGATAATTTTGATTGAAGATGATTTAAAATCATGCTTAATGAGTTTATCTTTCTAAATTATACATGATGATTTTTGCGATTTATGGATTATCAATTTTTACCATAATGAAAGTGATTTTTTCAATTTTAAAAATAATACATATTTTTTATTTGACATAAATGAAAAAGACATGCTAATATAAAATCAATCACTTAAAATGAAACACATAAAAAGGAAAATATATTATCATTGAAATTAAAAGAATGAATCTATTTATGTTATAAATTTTGTGAACCATAAAATTGATTTGATGATTTAAAATTGAATAAATTTTTATCCAAATCATGATTTGGATTCCTTGATATTTACAAATTAAGATTTATTATGAATCAAGATTTTTCATTAATCGTTCTCCTACGATTCTACTTGGTATTTTCTAAATGAATCATGATTTTTCTTGTGAGTCCTTGGATTTATTTCTTGAAATTTCTTTTAATCAAAATCTCTTCTTTGTACTCCTACAATTTTCTTTTGATTATTTGAGAGGAGATTTAATATATGAATCATGTCTTTTGGTATTTACATGATCTTATCTCTCATGATATGATTTAGTTTTGTATAACCCCTTGTACTCATCACCTAATTAATTCTTCTTGATATTCTTTATGTGATGATATGAATGCATGAAATATTCATAAATTTATTTTGTTGTATGCAAATGAGAAGTTTTGATCATGCATGGTAGGATGTAATTTGACAAAACTGGCACCATCATGGAATATTTATTATTTGAAATGATGCATGCAATACTTATGCTTTTTATTTTGATGATGTATGTGATGTATTGCATATGATGTGAATCATAATTAAAATTATTTTGATTTGAATTCAAGATTTATCTCAATCATGACATTTTGAAATAAGAATGATTACTTATCTTTGTCATGATTTGAAAATTATTGTAAAGGAAAAAAGAGATACAAAATTGTATTCTTCCCTTCTTTTTGACAATGACAAAGGGGGAGATAGCTAGCTTGCACAAGTTAAGAAAATGTAAAACTTGCTATCTTGAACATCACCTAAACTTGCTAGCTTCCAATCTCAAGAGAAGCAACATTGCTATATTGCTAGTTCAAGATACAAAACATTCTAACTTGCACTTTGCAACCGAAGCAAAATTGCTAGCTCAAACATTGCATAGGAAGCAAAAATTTGCTAGCGTGTAACTTACATATTTCAAGAAGCAAGAGTTGCTTTCTATAACATTTCTAATTTGCTAGCTTGCATGATGTAGAATTTGCTGTCTTGAACATTACAAAGAAGTGTTATCTTGCCTAACTCAAGAATCAAAAATCCTAAACTTGCACATCTTTAATTATTTCTATCTTGCATAATGATCAAATTGGAAATTATGTTTATTATACAATGATTTAAACTTCTATATCTCAAACATTTGAGAATTAGACTTCTCCTTTTTGTTGATGACAAAGGGGGAGAAGTATGATCATGTTATGCATGATGATGTGTTACAAATATTCATGATGAAATTTGCTATGACTTGAATTCGGCTTGAATTCAAGGTTCTATCAATATGGCATATTGATAGGGGGAGTTTGTTTTAACTTCGTCACAATTAGTTGTCATCATCAAAAAGGGAGAGATTGTTGAATCTCGTATTTTGATGATGAAACCAATTGATAAGTGTTTATATTTTAATCTATGTTTTGAGTGACGTAAAATGCTTCGATTAGGATGAGACAATTAAAGCAGGAAGAATCATATTGGGCCGGGGGAAAACATGTCAGAAAATTGGACGTCGGGCCGGAGGATCAGTCGACATATCGACAGAAGGCTTTGGGCCATGGATTCGGGCATCGAGCCAAAAAGAACGGATATTGTGCCAAGGATATTGGAGTTGCGGAGTCAATTGGCCGATTGGGCAATAAGCCGTAAGAGAGGACGATGCGCCGAAGAATTGGACGAAGCATCGAGGGACCAATAACATGTCGGACAACATGATTAATACTTAGTATTAATTGTCTAGATCGAAGTATATTTTTACATGTACAGGATTAACTACGGTAGCAAGACATAAAGCAAAATGAAGTTTCGGAGTCAAGGATGTGATTTTGTTAGGAGTTCGAGAGTTCATCGAAAATCTAGACGTTCATTGAAAGTTCTGCAGAAACCAGCCAAGAAGTCCAAGAGCTTGCCGGGAGTCCACCAGAACATTGCTGAGAGATCATCGGAAGTTCGCCGGAAGATCGTCAGAAGCTCGTCGGAAGAAACTAGACTTACGGACTTGTTTAGCTTAGAATATATCTTAGGAATCGTACTTAGTACGTAATTGGGTTTAGATTTGGGCCAACCCAATTAGGGGCCAGTTAGGCCCATGTAAGGATTGTGTTGGGTCTAATGAAAGGCCCAAACAGTGACCTAAGAGGCAGCACCGTCGTGGCACAGTCTTCGAGACTATGTCAGGCGGTGGTATTGCCCAATACAGTATTAGTGTCAGACTGACACTAGCGGTGGTACCTCCCGCACCCAAGAAACCCGGGATGGGAAGTTTTTAAGCTCCAAGTTTGAATCCACTTGAAGCCTATAAATACCCCTCTCATCCCTAGTTAAAGTACACAAGTATTGAGAGTAAAAAAGGATAGAAACGCTGCTGTAATCTTGTGTGAGCTCCTCTCAAAGTTCTAAGTGTTAGAATAGTTTGAGAGAGGAGTGTGTGGGGGTGTAAGGGTTGTCTCCTAAACCCGATAAAAGGAGAATCGAGTTGTAAAATGTGGTTGGTCTTCGCCTTTTGAAGGAAGACCGATAGTGGATGCCGGTGGCCTCGACGGAAGAGGTCACGATGATCGAACCACTATAAAATCTAGTTTGTATTTCTTTGAGCAATTTATCTTTACTACAAACCTCTTTAATAGCTCACTGCTTTCAATACATTTATGAATGTGTTTCAAGTTAAGATATTTACGAAACGGTTTTAAGTCGAAAATCGATTTTATCGAAACAAAGTTTGAAACCGACGTTATTTTATCGCTACACTAATTCACCCCCCCTCTTAGTGTCGACCCCGATCCTAATAGACGGAAGAGGAATTAGGAGTGGACACAGGTCATGATGACCGAACTACTATAAATCTGGTGTGCTCTTTTCCTTTGCTGTTTACATTTATTGCTTATTGATTTTGTTGCTCGCTCTATTTTACACTTACTTTAAGTCAAGCTCACTCAATATCGGTTTTCAATGAACGAAATTTTTCGAATCATCGAAAGTTTCCAACGACACTAATTCAACCGCCCCACCCCCCCTCTTAGTATCGTTTTTTATCATAATAATTTATATTAGAGCCACATTACTCTTAGTTGGTTTAATACCCAAGAGAGTTTAAATGACTTTTCCAATAATCAAGAGGGTCACTCTATCACTAATCCTCATATGTTCAATATGATAGACTACATATATTGGAAAATATGAATGAGAATTTTCTTGCTTTCCATGGATTTTGATTTATGGAATATTGTTGAAAGTAGTTTTTAAAAGTCTTCCAAACAAATGAATGAATGAAATGATTTGGAGAAGAAGACTTTTTCTTTGAATGCTAAAGCAATGAATACTTTGTTTTGTGCTTGAGACAAAAATGAATTTAATCATGTTTCTATATGCAAAACTATATATGATATTTGGCACACACTCGAAGTCATATATGAAGGCACAAATAGAGTTAAAGAGTCTAAAATTAATCTTTTGGTGCATAATTATGAGTTATTTTATATGAAACTAAGCAAAATCATTGGTAGCATGTACACCCGTTTTACGGATGTTGTCATTGGTTTGAAAGCATTTGGTAAACGTTTTACTAATTTTAAATTTGTTAACAAAATTCTAAGATCCCTTCTAAAATGTTGAGATCCAAGAGTGATGGTAATATAAAAGGCAAAGGACTTGAATAATTTTCTTTTGAAGAATTTATCGGGTCTTTAATGACCTCTAAAATGACTTGTATGGCACATGATGAACATGAGAACAACCTTCCAAAAAATAGGAAGAATATGACACTTAGAACCAAAAAAGATAACTTAAGAGAAAACTCAAGTGATGATGATGATGATGATGATGATGAGACTTGGCACTTCTAACAAGAAATTTTAAAAAATTCATAAAAAGAAACAAAATAAAATAAGATACTAAGAATAAAAATAACTAAAAAATGACACAATATCTACTACGAATACAGGAGAGCAAACTAACAAAGATGAAGTGGCAAACAACACATTAATGATATTTGGCAATGAGGTAAGTAACTCAAACAAATCACTTTTATCTTACGATGAATTACTCAATGCATTTCATGATTTTTTTTGATGAATTTAAATTAGTTGGTAAAAAATATAAATTGTTAAAAAAGGATCAGGCTTCTCTTTCTAGTAAATTTTAAAAAATTCATAAAAAGAAACAAAATAAAATAAGATACTAAGAATAAAAATAAACTAAAAAATGACACAATAATCTACTACGAATACAAGAAGTCGGGATACTTCAAAAGTGAATGTCCCTAAGTGAAGAAGTTATCAAAGAAAAAGAAAGCATTCAAGGTGATTTAAGACGAATCAAATGCATCCGAAGATGGGAGAGCAAACTAACAAAGATGAAGTGGCAAACAACACATTAATGATATTTGGCAATGAGGTAAGTAACTCAAACAAATCACTTTTATCTTACGATGAATTACTCAACGAAGATGGGAGAGCAAACAAGATGAAGTGGCAAACAACACATTAATGATATTTGGCAATGAGGTAAGTACTCAAACAAATCACTTTTATCTTACGATGAATTACTCAATGCATTTCATGATTTTTTTTGATGAATTTAAATTAGTTGGTAAAAAATATAAATTGTTAAAAAAGGATCAGGCTTCTCTTTCTAGTAAATTTTAAAAATTAAAAATAAGTATGACAATTGCATGTTAACTCCTTACATTAAGTGTGAAGAGTTAGATTCACTTAAGAAGGAAAATATTTTACTACAATAAATATTAAAAAAATTTAAAATTAGTAATAAATCCTTAAATATGATCCTTGCTAACAAAGGTCATATACATAGAAAAGTCGGAATCGGTTTTGTGAGTAGCAACACTCAACAAAAACTGACTATATTTGTTAAAGGACTTATGTTACATGTTTCTCTTGAAAATAAATATAATTTTGTGATAGAAGTGGACATTATACTTATAAATGTTTATTCAAAAAATATAGATCACACAAATTAGTTTGGGTTCCTAAAGGAACCATAAATAACCTAATGCCAATAGTCAAGATATGTAGATCTATTTATGAGGGACCCAAAGTTAAATAGATACCTAAAAGCAAACCCTCTTTCTTGTAGATGTGTTTATAATCAAAAGGTAGGAGCAAGAGATGGTACATTGATAGTTGATGCTTAAAGTATATGACTGGAGATTCAATACACTTCTCTAAACTCACTAGCTAAGACGAAGTATATGTCACCTTAAAAAACAACAACAAGAGAAAAATTATTGGTAAAGGAACCATAGATAACAAGTCAAAGACAAAGTTTATGATGCATGCCAACTAGGTAAATAAATAAAAAATATTTTTAAATTAAAAAATTAAATAAGTATCTCTAGACTATTACAATTAATTCGTATGGATTTATTTAGACCAATTGATATAACAAGTCTAGAAGATAGTAAATACACTTTTGTAATTATTGATGATTATAGGAGATATACTTGGACATTCTTCTTAGCACACAAAAGTGATTACTTTAAATGTTTTTCAAAATTTTATAAACTTATTTCAAATAAAAAAGGTTTTATAATTTCATCTATTCGTAGTGATCATGGTAGTGAGTTTTAAAACTGTGATTTTTAAGATTTTTATGAGTCAAATGGGTACAACCATAATTTCTCTACTCCAAGAAATCCATAACAAAATAGAGTTGTTGAGAGAAAAAATTGGAGCTTACAAGAGATGGCAAGAACTATGTTAAACGAATATAGCTTACCCAAATATTTTTGGGTCGAAGCCATTAACATGACATGCTATGTCATGAACAGGGTTCTCGTAAGATCATTATTTTCTAAAACTTCTTATGAATTGTGAAATGATAAAAAAACCTAACATTTCATATTTTAAAGTTTTTGGTTGTAAATATTTTATTTTAAATAAAAAATATTCTTTAAGAAAATTTGATGTAAAATCTGATGAAGATATATTTCTTGGATATTCCTCTATTTCTTAGGCTTATCGTGTCTTTAATAAAAGAACTTTGATTATTGAGGAATCCATTCATATTATTTTTAATAAGTTTCTTGAATTTAAAAAAAGTAATTTTGATGATGATTTTGATTTTGATGCTTGAAATTTGAATAAAAACTCTCCTCTCCAAGTAACTTGGATGCATCTTCTTCCAAGGAATCCTTACCTAAAGAATAGAAGTATGTAGATGCTCATCCTAAGAAGCTAATCATTGGAGATACATCAAAATATGTTCAAACTAGTTCTTTATTTAAAATTTTTTATGCTAATTATATATTTTTGTCTCAAATTGGACCAAAATGCATTGATGAAGCTCTAAATGGGTCTTTAGGAACTAATCATTAGCACTAAATAGATCTTTAGGAATAAACAAGATAAACTTGGTATCATGGTTCGAAACAAGGCTAGATTAATGGTCAAATGTTTCAACCAAGAAGAAGGTATTTATTATGAAGAAATTTTTGCTCTTGTGGCTAGACTTAAATTCATAAGAATTCTCCTTGCTTTATACATATTGTAATAATTTTAAGTTATTTCAAATAGATGTTAAAAGTGACTTTATTTTTTAAGAAATTTATATTGAATAACTACCCGGTTTTAAAAATATTTATTTTTCAAATCATGTTTATAAGTTATCTAAGGCTCTCTATAGATTGAAACAAGAGGGCTTGGTATGAGAGACTTAGTTCTTTTTGAATTAAGAATGATTTTTTGAAAGTCAAGGTCGATACCATATTGTTTGTTAAATATTTTAAAAATAATTTTTTTATTGTTTAAATTTACGTTGATGATATTATTTTTAGTTCTACAAATGAGTCTTTATGTTAATCTTTTGTTAAAAGTATGTGCCAAGAATTTGAAATGAATTTAATGAGAGAATTAACTTTTTTCTTAGGATTATAAATCAAACAACTTATTGATATAACTTTTATTAGTCAAACTAAGTATATTTTAAATCTATTAAAATGATTTAATATGGATAGTGCTTAGGCTATTAACATACCAATAAGCACTTCTATAAAATTAGATATAGACCATGATGGAGAAAGTTTTGATAAAAAGCTTATAGGGGTATGATAGGTAGTTTACTATACCTTACAACAACTAGACCTGATATTATGTTTAGTATTGGACTTCATGCTAGATTTTAATCTAATCCCAAGCAATCTCACTTAAATGCTATTAAAAGAATTTTTAGATACTTAAAAGGCACTCAAAATCTAGAATTATAGTATCCAAAAACTAAAAATTTTGAATTAATTACTTATGCTAATATTGATTTTGCTGAATGTAGAATAGATAGAAAAAACACATATGAAACATGTCAATTCTTAGGTCATGCAATTGTTTCTTAGTCTTCCAAGAAATAAAATTCTGTTGTATTATCTACAACTGAAGCTGAATATATAGCAGTAGATACATGTTGTGCACAAGTTTTTTGGATAAAAAATAATTTAGAAGACGATGGACTTTACTTGAAAAATATCTCGATAAAATGTTATAACACTAGTTATATTTATTTAACAAAGAATCTCATTCAATACTCTAGAACTAAACATAATGATATTAGACATCATTTTATTAGAGATCATGTTAATAATTATAATATATCTTTAGAATTTATTGATGCAAAGCATCAATTAGCAGATATTTTTATAAAACCATTGAATGAGGTGCAATTTGATTTTATTAAAAGAGAAATAGACATGTTAAATCTTCCAAATGTATAAATGTTTCTTATATATTTTTTGGATCATTATCTTGATTTCTTGGTTTTCATGACTTAAGTTTTTTTAATCAAGATCACTTCTTATGATTCCTTCCTTTCACTATTTATAAAAGAAGATTTGTCAAAATGATTCATGATATTTTGGATTTATGACTTGATCTTTTATTTGTTCATATGATGATTGAAATTTTTACATCATTGAATTCTTCTCTTCTTTTCCTTTCTTCTTTTCAATAATAAAGAGAAGAATGAAAATTGCTAGCATCTCAAGAGAAGTAAAAGTGCTAGCTTGTACATCTTAAGAGAAGCAAATTGGTAGCTTGCACATCTCAGAACCAAAATTGATAGTTATATTTTTCTCCTTTTTGTTGATGACAAAGGGGAGAAGTAATAATGAATGAGTTGAAAATAATGATGAAGAAATTATGAATGTTTTAAAAATGTAAATGTTTTGGTATCGTGCTTGATGATTGTATATTTGAAATTATGCATGATAAATGATTGTATATTTTGAAATTATGCATGATGATTTGAAATCTTATGTTTTGGTATCATGCATGATGATGATTTGTAATGTTTTGAAATTATACATGTTATACTATGATGATTTGAAATATTTATGATTTGGAATGATGCATGTAAAACTTTAATTTACGATGATGATGCATGTAATGATATGCATATAATGGAAGTAATAATATTATGATGATATATATGATGAATGCAATGTTATTTTAACTATGCATATGAAGTGTGAAATGATGAAGTTTGCAAAAAAAAAGATTAAAATTATTTTGACTTAAATTTTAAAGCTATTATTTTATGAATTCAAAGTTTCTTTCAATATGACATATAGAGAGGGGGAGTTTAGTTATACACCATAATCATTTGGTTATCATCATCAAAAAGGAAAAGATTATTGAATCCCAGATTTTGATGATGAAATCAATTGATGGGATTATGATCAATCTATGTTTTAAGAAATGTGATGTAGTACCAACTTCGTTCATGAAAAAGGTAAAATAATTAAAAAAGAAGAATCAAAAGTTGGTCCAGAGTTAGAGATCGGGCATCAGGCCGAAAGAATCAAACGTTGCGTTAAGATCAGAAGTTGTGGGAGTCAACATACTGATGGATTGGGTGATACACTGATAGTTCAGATGATGCGTTGAAAGTTCGTCGAGAGTTCGGATGAACCAATAATATATTGGACAATAAAAGATTATATGTTTTGTAATTGTTTAAGTCATGATCATCATAATTTTAGAGTCTAATTAAGTTTTTTTTGTGTAACCATGCTAGCTTGATTAGAGGCTAATTGGACCTAAATCAAAGTTGAATTGGGCCTATTAAAAGCTCAATTCAATGTTCTGAAGCTAGCCCAAGTGGGAGAACCACCTGTGAGATAGTGTATGTCTCCGGGAAACCCGAGCGGTGGACCTACTTAGACTATGTCAGGTGGTGGTACTACCCAGACTGGGTGGTGGTACCACCTAAACACCATATCTTAGACTATGTCAGGTGGTGGTACTACCCAGACTGGGTGGTGGTACCACCTAAACACCATATCTTAGACTATGTCAGGTGGTGGTACTACCCAGACTGGGTGGTGGTACCACCTAAACACCATATCTTAGACTATGTCAGGTGGTGGTACTACCCAGACTGGGTGGTGGTACCACCTAAACACCATATCTTAGACTATGTCAGGTGGTGGTACTACCCAGACTGGGTGGTGGTACCACCTAAACACCATATCTTAGACTATGTCAGGTGGTGGTACTACCCAGACTGGGTGGTGGTACCACCTAAACACCATATCTTAGACTATGTCAGGTGGTGGTACTACCCAGACTGGGTGGTGGTACCACCTAAACACCATATCTTAGACTATGTCAGGTGGTGGTACTACCCAGACTGGGTGGTGGTACCACCTAAACACCTCTAATTAAGTTTTTTTTTTGTGTAACCATGCTAGCTTGATTAGAGGCTAATTGGACCTCAACCCTAACACCATATCTTAGACTATGTCAGGTGGTGGTACTACCCAGACTGGGTGGTGGTACCACCTAGTGTCAGATTGACATATGGTGGTACCGCTAGTTGTTAGTCTGGTATGCGATAGTACTGCCCAATACTGGTGGTGGTACTATTAGTACCACAAAAAATCTAGGATCAGACCCTTTTTTGCTCTAATTTTGAAACCATTTAAGGCCTATAAATAACCCACACATCCCTGCTCGTCAATGAAAGAACTTGAATGAAAACTTGTGATCTAAGTGAAAAAACACTATTATAATACTTTGAGAGTTCCCCTCCTCTTATTCTAAGTTTAGATTTCTGTTTGAGTGGTGAGTGACTTATAAAGGTTTTCTCCTAAATCAGTGAAAAGGAAAAAGAGTGTAAGAGGGTAGTTGATCTTCGCCCATTGAAAGAAGATTAATAATGGAAGTCGGTGGCCTTGACGGAGGAGGAATCGGGAATGGACGTAAGTCACGACGACCAAATCACAATAAATCCGGTATGCTCTTTTTCTTTACTGTTTACATTTATTACTTACTGATTTTGTTGCTTACTCCACTTTACACTTACTTTAAGTCAAGCTCACTTGATATAGATTTTCATCAAATGAAAATTTTCAAATCATCGAAAGTTTCTAACAACACTAATTCACTGCCCCCCCGCCCCCCCTTAGTGTCATTTTTTATCCTAACACTATCTATCTCCACTATCTTATATTTAACTCTTTCTGAGTAAAAATATACTTTAAACTCTTATGATGAGTAAAGATTTCAAATATTCGTTCGTATAAATAATATCTTCAAATCTTTAGAGTAAAAATAATTATTGCTAATTCCATATCATAAGTTGGATAATTCTATTCATAACTTTTTAGTTATCTAGAAGCATAGGTAATCACTTTCTTATCTTGCATCTATATAAACTATAGCTAAGGCCCTTTCTTCAAGTATCCATATAAACTATAAATCCCTCGTTATCACTTAGAATAGTAAAAATAGGGGGCATTAGTCAATCTTCTTTTTAACTCTTAAAAACTTTACTCATAATCATCATCCCATTCAAATTTTACATTCTTTTGGGTTAGTTTGGTGAGAGGACTAGCAATTTGAGAGAATCCCTCCACAAATCTCTTGTAATAACCTGTCATGCCTAAGAAACTTTTAACTTATATCGCATTCATTGGCACATCCTATTTAACTATCATTTTTATTTTCTTTAGATCAACTGAGATGCCTTTTCCTGAAATCACATGGCCTAAGAAGGCAACTTCATTCATACCAAAACTCATATTTACTAAACTTTACATACAATTTCTTTTCTTTTAGTATGGATAATACATTTCTCATGTATTTCTCATGCTCCTAGTTACTCCTTAAATATACTAATATATCATCAATGAATATAGTTACACAGTCATCCAAGAGTGGTTGAAATATCCTATTCATTAGATCCATAAAAGCTGCAGAGGCATTACTCAAACCAAAAGGCATTACTAAGAATTCATAGTAATCATATCAAGTTCTAACAGTTATTTTTGGGATATCCTCCTTCTTGATCTTCAATTGATAATAACCCAATCTCATATCAATCTTGGAAAATACTTATGCACCCTACAATTGATCAAACAAATCATAAATTCTGGATAGAGAATACTTGTTTTTTATGGTCACCTAATTCAATGTCTATAATAAATACAAAGCATTAATGTTCCATCCTTCTTCTTAACTAACATTACCGGAGCACCCCATGATAATATGCTGGATCGAATGAAACCTTTATCTAATAGTTCTTATAATTGTTTTTTCAATTCCACTAGCTCAAGTGGTGTCATTCTGTATATAGGCTTAAATATTGGGTTTATCCTAGGGACCAAATCAATAGAAATTCACCCTCTGCTTCAACGATAGAATTTCTTCAAGTTAGCAATATGCTAAGTCCAAGGTAGCACCTTGCCTTCTACGGTCTTAAGTTGGTAAGTCCCTTCTTGGACCACCTCGGTTACTCTGTAGGGTCCTTTCCAACTTGGCACTAGTTTCTCTATAGAGCTGGTTGGGTCACTGACCTCAGCATTCTAAAGGACCAGGTCTCCGACTTAAACTTGTCATGGTTAAACTCATCAGTTGTAGAGCTTAGCCATTGATTTCTTGTATCTCGAGGTTCGTAGGTGCGCCTCGACCCTGAGTTTGTCGATCAAGTCCATCGTGGCTTGGAGTCATTCCTTATATGCAACTTCATTAAAGTTCTCTACTTGGGGAGTCAGGAAGACAATCTCAAGTGGAAGGATTGCCTTGGCATCATAAGCCAAGTTGAAGGGGGATTTGCCTAAGCCAGTTTTGGGAGTGGCCCAAGATGCCCATAGTATATTTGGGAGCTCATTGACCCAAGTTCCATTCACCCCCATCACCCTCTTCTTTAGTCCTTCCAAGATGGCTTGGTTGGTGACTTCGGTCAAGCCATTGATCTATGGGTGGGCCATCAAACTGAACTTTAGATGAATCTTATAATATTAGTAGAATTCTTTGAACTTTGAGTTATTGAATTATGTCCTATTCTCAGTGATGAGGGCTCTCGGGATCCCAAATCTGGTGATTATGTTTTTCTAAATGAATCCCTCCACCTACTTCTCAAAGATTGATGCTAGGGGCTCAGCCTCCACCCACATAATGAA
This sequence comes from Musa balbisiana, assembly GCA_004837865.1. Classification (NCBI taxonomy): domain Eukaryota; kingdom Viridiplantae; phylum Streptophyta; class Magnoliopsida; order Zingiberales; family Musaceae; genus Musa; species Musa balbisiana. The sequence goes on from CM017197.1 coordinate 38,480,840, forward strand.
GTAATCCACCCTGATGATGAGAAACCTCTACTAGCTCGATGCAAGTGGGAAAAGGCCTACGAGGTCCATTCCCCACTGCGCAAATGGCTAGGCATTATCAATGGGGCTTAGTAGGACCATTGGTTGATGTTGTACCCAAGCGTGCTCCTAGCATTCTTAGCACTTCTATATATAAGACTACGTCCTTCCGCATGATGGGTCAATAGTAGCCTTGTCAGAGAATTTTGAAGGCCAAAGTATGCCCCCCGGATGTGCTTTCCACAGATTCCCTCAGCTTCGAGTGGTGACAAGCATCAAAGGAGCAATTAGCTAAATGCTCTTCGATATAGTCAATCATTTAGGATGTAGTACTAGGCTTGGGTGCATTGGAGCCATCATGCCATGGTAGGTTCATTGGGTAGTGCACCATCCTTCTTATAATGAAGGATCTCGTCCATCCAGCTTACCCTGGGCTCTATGGTGGCAATATCTTGTGCTTTGATGGTTTGAGCGGGCACCATCGAGTGGCTCCTTCCTATCAACCGAGCTGAAGCTTGGCCAGTGCATTTGCGTAGGCGTTGTTTGTCCAAGGAATCCTTTACATGGTAAGTCAATGGAAGCTACGGGCAAGTCAGTGTACCTCAGCTAGGTATTTCACCATGGTTGCATCTCAGGCTTCATAGCTCCCGTCAATCTAGCTAATGACTAGTTGTGAGTCATTGTACACCTCTAGCTCTTACACATTTAGCTCATGTAATAGCCATAGCCCAGAAAGAAGAGCTTCATACTCCACTTCATTATTTGTGATCTTGAACTCAAACCATAGGGTGTGCTCGTATGTTTGATCTTTTAGGCCTCTCAACACGAGTCCAGCTCTACCTCTTTCTAATGTGGTCGAGCTATCGACGAATAAGGTCCAAATCGAGGTGATGGGCTCTCCTCCTTCACCTTCGAGAGAGGGTGTCATATTTGATATGAAATCCGCTAACGTTTGGGCCTTAATGGTTGTCCTCAGAATATACTGAATGTCAAATTCTCCTAGCTCCACTGACCACTTCAGCAGCTATCCCGAGACATCAAATCTCTAGAGGACTTATCATAATGGTTGGTTGGTGACCACCCATATCAAGTATGGCTGTCCCGCAACGTGGTGGGGCATTGAACTCCACCATCGGGGATGTTGCTGCTTTGGGAGGCACTTCAGTTTGTCGGGGGCATTCTGGGGGAGTTGGTGCTAGTCATAGGTGCCCTACAAGCCAATCACGTGAGTGATGACACGTGTGAATGATATACATTCTTTTTTCTTATTATATTTTGGTATTTTATTATTTTATTTTACTTGTTGCATATATGCATATATATTGTGATGTCCATGGATCTATGCAATGGAAATCGGATTGTGATGATATCATGATAATGAGACTGATTCACCTTTAAACATAGACTATAAATAATCCTAGTCATAGGTTACTCGAAAGAGATATCGAGATAAATGGATAAACTGGTGTGTTGTATACCCATTCATATGATAGAGGCAACTGGTTTCATAGTTGCTCGTGTGGGGACACTAGGGCTACAGTGCAGATGCTCGTTAGAGAATGAAATTCACTGATTGATCCGCTTATGGAATATTGAATGGTTAATTATACCTTATTGTCAAATAGTGATTTCGTTGTCCAAGTGGTATACTTGGTCCTTAGACTTGAGATATTAAAGATGTTTTATATGAATACTTTACTCTTTGATACCAGACTTATAGGCTTGAAAGTTCTAGATCTAGTACAACTAATCTTTGGGAGTGACAACCAACCTTACGAGGACTATTGAATGTCGATAGAGGATCATCCACTCTTATGTCATGAGAGAAATATCTCATGTGTTTTTACTCAGATAAATCCCTGACCAAAGTCATTCGGATTGAGAGAGAAAGAGTTCTTCGGGAGAATCCGATTAGAGCGAGCCTCAAGTAGAAACCATATGGGCCTGATAGCACCATGTCTGGTATATAGTCTTTGGGATATTAGATGGATGAGGGACTATAGGTACATGGTAATTAAGGATAAATAGGTCCAAAGGATTGGATTCCCTTGTATCGTCTAAGGACTACGGCGTAGTGGCCTAATACGTCCGTAGTTCATGAGTCAAGTGAATTATTATGGAGATAATAATTCACTGAGTCATAAGGAGTTCTGACAAGTATGACTCATGACCAACTCAATATTAGGCTTAGAGGGTCACACACATATGGTAGGTATTGCGACGAGTAGAGGTTCGGATATGAGATATCTGTCGGAGCCCCTATCTTATTGGATATTCAATAAGCCCCTGAATTATTGGATCCTATGGATGAGATCTAATAAGAGTCAAAAAGAGATTATTGAATAGAGATCCACTAATCTAAGAGGCTTGAATAGTTGGATGGAAATCCAATACCTAATAGGGCAGGATTTATTAGAGTTAAATTAATAAGGGACCTCTATAAATAGGAGGAAACCAAAGGCTCATAGGCTAGAGGTTTTCTTGGTTGCTACCTCCTATTGTCCTCTCCTCTTCTCCTCCTCAAATAGCAAGTGTGGAGATTTGGGCAGTGATTCGAGGAGCATCGTCGCAGCCCTACTGTGTGAATCACTACTAGAGAGGATGATGCTTGACCTCATTCATTCTCTCCTACAGATCTAAAGGGATTCAGGAATATATAATCTCTCTATGTAACATAACTAGCTCACACGTGATTTTAAGTTTCATGGATTTTGCGCATCAATCTTCGCATGATGACGAACACCTTTTTAGGAAATTTGGGGTTTTTATTTTCTGTCCCTCCACTATGCATTTGATGTCACCCCTAGATTTCCCTACAGTTGGTAGGGATCCACCGAGGATGCCCCCAAGGGTGTTGGAGTGAGCAAGGGTTGGACCGTTACTCGTAGCATTGGGATCGCTTATTAAGCCAGTAGGGGCAAGAGGAGGACGACGACTTGAATCATATCGACAAGCGTCTATACTTGATGAGTGAGATTTAGAAATGCATCAGTTGAGACGAGTAAGTGTCGAATGCTTGACCCTGGAGGGGAGAGGCCGTGGTCATTGAATAGATGCCAATAATGTCTTGGAGTATGTGTTGAGGTGGAGGCATCCACCTATGGAAGGGAAGGTAGTTGTCCTAATTGCCTAAAGGCATTGTGCACAAGTAGTGGCATGTCCTCATTGGAGCACCCATTGAGGGGGTTTGTAAGTGGACGTTCTTGTGATAATTGGGTCCTTCCTCCAAAAGTCAACCTAGAAGTCAACACAGCTTAGTTCGGTCCCGAAGATATAACCTCGTCTAAGGGCCTTGTGGGGTTCACACGAGAGCAATTTGAGTAGGGGGGTGCAAACCTGATTGGCACGATCTCGAGGTACTACTTGTTTGTCAGGGAGGATCTTGTGTTGTCTCGAGATGTGCCTTAGTCTCATCGAGGTGCTTGCACAGGCGGTTAGCATCAGGGGGATGTTCCCCATCCGACCCATCCGTTGATTTAGTTAGTAGAGAAGTGAAAAATAGTCTAACTATCCCTTTTGAGCATTGGAGGTTGGATTTTATACATGAGCCATCGATGGTGTGAGACTAGTGATGGGTTAGAATGCGCTTACATCATCTCAAGGTTTATTAATATCAATGATTGGCAGGCCCACCTCTCTAATGGTGGTGTTAAGGAAGGACAACAAGGGGGGTGTCATTTGTCAAAGCTTGGGCCTGTTTGGGATAAGCAGGAATGACTCCCTACATCAGGCATCTAAAAAAAGAGAGAATAGAAACTAGATCACGCCACCTAGAATTAATGCCTTCTACTACTGGGCATATGGGCCTTCCTGAAACTATGGTTTAGCGGGGTGTATCAGGTTGCTCATGACAAATGACCCATGGAAGGGGAAAAGAAGGGATGAGCCTTGCTACCGTGAATTAATGCGTCCAGTGATGAACTCACGAGACCCTTATGGATATCGAGTTGGGTAGGGCCGATAGATCGTACTACTATCAACGACTGCAAGAGAAGAGCGCATGCTCTTTCAACCATGTGATTACCTAAGTGCTAATCTCTAACAAGATGAATTGGCAGTGTGGCAAGCGTTATTATTTTTCCTACCGACATCTTTTATAACAAAAGTATACAACTCAAAGCTGCTTATAAAAATGAAGGCTCAAAGAAATAAGTTGCATGTTCAATCCCAGAAAGGGAAGTCCTGGAAATTTGGAGATTAGATGCCTCTTGCTCCAAATCCAAAGTCTAAAATAGTAAGGTTGTTGAATTCAGTAGGACCAATGTAATTTGGAGATTCATGTAGCAAAAAATGTTTCCTCTTAGTTTTAGCTTTATTCAGAAGAATCTGTAGCTTCTTGTTCTTGATAGAATTCCTCAGAGGTCCTACATGCAGATTGCCATCCTATTTATATACATGTTGTTCATACCAACAGTAGCAATTGCTAGACATTTTATATATGGATCTTCGCAGTTCCGGAAACCAACACATCCAGAGAAAAAAGCAACCATCAGCAATAGAAGTAAGGAAATAAATGGATTCGTGCTCAAAAGCAGGTTCAGATTGCAATAAATTCCACATATTACATGAAGCAATATGCACTGTCGGTCATTTTCGCCTCCACAGAGAGAGAGATATATATATATATATATATATACATATATATATATACATATATATATATACATACATATATATACATACATATATATATACATACATATATATACATACTATATATATATATATATATATATATGTATGTATATATATATATATATATATATATATATATATATATATATATATATATATGTATGTATATATATATACATACATATATATATACATACATATATATATACATACATATATATATATACATACATATATATACATATATATACATACATATATATATATATATACATACATACACATATATATATACATATATATATACATATATATACATATATATATCTCGACGTTAGAAATAGGTTGATGGCATGAAGCAGCTTTACGAGAATGTTTGCTGGATTTCATGTGCAAGTTCTTCAGCACTGAGCTCGCATTCAATTCCGATCTGTACAAAACAAATAATTTTAGTTCACGTTTAGAATATGAGAATATACATCATTTATCATCCAATGGTTTGAGTGTTTACATGCAGTAATATTAATTAAAATTTTATAATCATATGAAATGTTCATTATCTCTTTAACTAAAATGGAGTAGAAGTTCTCACCTTTGTCATGAAGATTCTTTATATATTTTTTTTATTGTCTCTTCAATTATACTTTTGAGTAACTATATATTTCTTAGCACATATAAATTCACTCCCCTAAAAGTGTACTTATAGAGTGCTCTCATGTACAAATATCATAGTTTTCTAATCTTAGTTCCATCTAATTCCCTCAAAATCCTCTAATCGACTCTAAATAATTCATCTATCTATCTATTTATCATTAATTTAGATGTCAGAAAAGACACAAAAGAAATCATGTAATTTAATTAAATTAAGATTCATTTTAGCCCTTGTGATTTTGGTTATGGATCCATCAGACCAGGCGATGGCACCACTAGATCAGGCGATGGAACCGCCTATAAGTTGGAACGTACAAAGTATACGTTTTTTGGAAGACCCGATGGTAGTACCACCAGTATACGATCTCCCATAAAATCTGGCGATAGTACCATCCAGATGTTAGGATTGTGAATGACACTAAGAGAATGGGTGAATTAGTGCTATCATAAAACTTTACGTCGATTCAAAAATTTCATTCGATAAAAGCCGATATCGGAAATAAGCTTGACTTAGAGTGCACATTCGTTTTTGCAGTGAAAGTAGTAAGTAAACCAGTTTGCAATAAAGATAAACAACAAAATATAAATATAAATTGAGTTTTATAGTGGTTCGTCATCGTGACCTATATCCACTCTCGATTCCTCTTCACTCGAGGCTATCAGCTTCCACTATCGATCTCCTTTCAATGGGCGAAGATTAACTATCCTTTTACACCTCTTTTCTCCTTTTCACAAGTTTAAGAGATAACCTTTACAACCACTCACCTCTTTCTTAAACTTCACCCAACACTTAGAGCTGGAGAGGAGTTCTTACAATATTACAATAGTGTTTTCCTTCTTTTTTGCTCTAAGTTATTGTGTAAACTGAGCAAGGATGAGTGGGGTATTTATAGACCCCAAATAGATTCAATTTTGGAGTAAAAAAGGATCTCATCCCGCGTCTTCGGGGTTCTAGCGGTACCATTGCTAGTACTGGGTGGTACCATCGCTTGACAAACTGATAACTGGCAGTATCATCGCATGTTAGTCTGATATTGGGCAATACTACCGCCTAATCTGACACTAACATTGGGTGGTACCACTGTCCAGTTCTACGGTACCACCGTCTTAAAGACTATGTCTGGGCGGTACCATCGCCCAAACAACCTAGGAGGTCAAGGCCTGGGCGATGCCATTGCCCGGGCCTACTAATAATTGCTGCATAGGCCTCACTTGGCCCAAAATAGCCTTGACTCAGGCCCAATGGGCCCCTAATTGAGTTGGCATTGTTTCATTCTAATACCAACTCAATGAGACCTAAACTAACTCGATCTAGACACATCATTACAAACTTGAATCCTATGTTGTTCAACATATCATTGGTTTATCTGATCCTTTGGTGCATCGTTCTCTCCTTCGGTGTATTACCCAATTGGCATGTTGATTCCCACAACTTCCAATCTCCTTGGTGCAATATCTAATCCTTCAGCCCGATGCCTGAACTCATGGCATGAAGTCCTTATACCGGTACATCGATCGATCCTCTGACTCGACGTTCAATCTCCTTTTCACTCTGGCCTAATGTTTGATTCCTCCTACTTCAATCAATTTATCTTTTTTTATTAAAGTTAGTTCTGCATCACTCAAAACGTAGATTAAATCGTAAACTCATCAATTGATTTCATTATCAAAATCTGAGATTTAACAATCTCTCCCTTTTTTACGATGATAACCAATTGATGATGGAGTTTAAACTAAACTCCCCCTATCAATATGTCATATTGATAGAAACTTTAAATTTAGAAAATCATGACTTTCATCATTGCATGCATCATAAATATCGAAAGAATCAATTAATCACATCATTACATGCATCTTAAAATCATGAGTATTGCATGCATAATACCAATTCATCATATATATTTTTAAAATCATCATTACATGCATGATTTCAAATCATCATATATAATTTCAAATCATCATTTTAGGCATAATATGCATGATTATTATCATATCTTCTCCCCCTTTATCATCAACAAAATTGAGAAATGTAACTAGTAAAATTTTGAATTATTCAAGCCAGTAAGATAGCAGTTTTGCATCATTTTAGAACATGTAAGCTAGCAAATTTTAGAGATATGCAAGTTTAGCATATTTGCTTTTCTTTGCAATATTCAAGCTAGCAAGTTTTTGAAAAGAATGCAATATAGTAAATAGTAGGTTTTACATCATTTTAGAACATGTAAGTTAGCAAGTTTTTTGAGACGTACAAGTTAGAACATGTATCATGAGTATTGCCTCTCTTGAGATGTGTAAGTTTTACTTCTCTTGAGATGTGTAATATAGTACTTCTTGTTTCTCTTTTGAGATGAGCAAGCTAGCGAGTTTTGTCTCTCTATGTGATGTGCAAGTTTGCAATCTTTGCTTCCTTTTTTAGATGAGCAAGCTAGTAAGTTTTACTCCCCCTTTGTCATTGTCAAATAGAATGGAAGAATACAATGTTGTAATTCTTTTCCCTTTACATCAATTTTCAAATCATGACAAAAGGTATACAACCATAGATATAAAAGAGTTATAAAAAAAATTGTAAACATCAAGAAGTCAAGTGACATATCATGGTATATTTGGATAAGTCAAATAGTGAAAAGAAAGAATCATAGTAAACGATCTTGATTCATAAAAAAATTCTCAAGTGAAGATTCCGAGAAATCAAGAAAAACCATGATTCATATAAATAATTCTCCTCTTTAGTAAATGGTAAAAAGAAACATAGGAGAATAAAGAAAATATCTTGATTCATATAAGATATCTTAAGTTAAGAAATCAAGAGACGGTTCATGATTCGATTGGAAAAAATCTCATTTAAATTCAAATCATCAAAATCATTTTTATAGTCCAAGAGATTCATAAAAAACATGATATAAATATATTCATTAATCCCTTTTTGAAAACTTGATAAGATAGGGATTGAGAAATTTTCAAGAAAAATACATTTCCTTTTGTTTACTTTAATTTAAGCGATTAATTTCATACAAACATGCTCAATTTTCCTTTATGCCAAATCCATGTATCATTGTTTAAAACCGAAAAAGCAAAGTTCATCAAGACAAAGATCAATAGTATAACATAAAAAAAAACATCATTACTTCTTGAATGGACATTTATATACAAAGTGTCCACACCTCCCACATAAATTACATTTGTTTTCAAGGGAAATATGTAATGTGGGTCCTTTAACAAATAAAATTAGTTTTTGTTGAGTGTTGCTACTCACAAAACTGATTTCTATTTTTTTATGTACATTATCCTTATTGGCAAGAATCATGTTTAATGATTTGCTATCAATTTTAAATTTTTCTAATGTTTGTTTTAATAATACATTTTCATTCTTAACTAAGTCTAACTCTTCACATTTAGTGCAAGGAGCTAACATACTATCATCATGCTTATTTCTTAATTTATCAAATTCACTAATAAGAGAACATGCTCCATTTTTAATAATTTAAATTTTTTACTAACTAACTTACGTTCATCAAATAAAATATAGAAAGCATTTAGTAACTCATTGTAAGGTAAAGACATTTTAGTTGAGTTGTTTACCTCATTATCGAGAGTCATTAAGGTGTAGTTTGCTACCTCGCCTTTGTTGGTTTGCTCCTCATCTTTGGATGTACTCGATTCGTCCTATATCGCCTTGAATACGTTTTTCTTCTTTGGTAGCTTCATCGATTTATAGCAAGTTATTGTGTCATTTTTAATTTTATTTTTAAAATTAGTCTTTTTCATGAACTTTTTAAGTTTATTTGTCAAAAGTTCTATGTCATCATCACTTGAGCTTTCGCTCGAGTGGTCTTTTATTATTTGAAGTGTCAAATCCTTCCTATTCTTTAGAAAATTATTCTCAAGTTCATCAAGGTCATCATGTGCCTTGCACATCATTTCATAGGTCATCAAAGACCCGATAAGTTCTTCAAGCGAAAAGTTATTTTGGTCCTTTGCCTCTTGTATTGCAGTTACTTTCGAATCCCAATTTTTAGAAAGAGATCATAAAACTTTATTAACAAGTTCAAGATTTAAAAAATATTTGCCAAGAGCTTTTAAACTATTGATGACATTCGTAAAATGGGTGTAAATGTCAACAATAATTTCGCTTGATTTCATTCAAAACACCTCAAAATCATGCATCAAAAGATTTATTTTAGACTCTTTTACTTTATTTATTCCTTCATGAGTTACTTCTAGTATATGCCAAATCTCATGTACAATTTCACAAGTCAAAATATAATTAAATTCATTTTTATCCAAAGCACAAAATAGAGCGTTCATAGCTTTAGCCTTTAAATAAAAAAATTCTCTAAATTATTTCATTCGTTCATTGGTTTAAAAAAGATTTTTGAAAGCTAAGTTCAAGAACATTCCATAAATTGAAATCTATAGAAACCAAGAAAACTCTCATTCGAGTTTTCCAGTATATGTAGTCTGTCCCATTGAACATAGGAGGACGAATAATAGAAAGACCCTCTTGAAAACCGGAAAAAGCCATCTCTTTTAGGTGTTAAACTAAATAGAGAGAAACGTGGCTCTAATACTAACTATTAGGATCATGAATGACACTAAGAGGGGGGGTGAATTAGTTAAAACTTTACATTGATTCAAAAATCTCGTTTGATAAAAGCCGATATCGGAAATGAGCTTGACTTAGAGTGCACATTCGTAAGCGTAGTGAAAGTAGTAAGTAAAGCAATTTACAATAAAGATAAATAGTAAAATAAAACTATAAACCAAGTTTTATAGTAGTTTGATCGTCGTGACCTACATTCACTCCTGATTCCTCTTCACTCGAGGCCATCGGCTTTCACTACCGATCTTCTTTCAACAAGCGAAGATCAATTACCCTTTTACACTCATTTTCTCCTTTTCATAAGTTTGAACTTGAGAGGAGTTTTTATAATATTACAACAATGTTTTCCTTCATTTTTGCTCTCAGTTCTTGTGTAAACCGAGTAGGGATAAGTGGGGTATTTATATGCCCTAAATGGATTCAAATTTGGAGCTAAAAAGGGTCTCATCTCGGGTCTTCGGGGTACTAGCGGTACCACCACTAGTATTGGGAGGTACAATTGCTCAGCCTGACATTGACATTGGGTGGTACCACCGCCTAGTCTTGTGGCACCATTGCTAGATTAGGTGGTACCACCGTCGGTCTGGGCGGTACCACCGTCCAAACAACTTGGGAGGCCGAGTCCCAAGCGGTGCCACTACTTGGGCCTGCTAAGGGTTATTGCATGGGCCTCACTTGGCCCAAACCAGCTCCAACTCAGGCCCAACGGGCTCCTAATTGAGTTGACATTGTTTTATCCCAATACCGACTCAATTAGACCTAAACTAACTCGATCTAGACACATGATTACAAGTATGAACCCTATGTTGTCCGGAATATCATTAGTTCATCCAATATTCGTCTGATTCATTGGCGCATCGTCCTCTCCTTCGACATATTGTCCAATCAGCACATTGACTCTCGCAACTTCCGATCTCCTTGGCACAATGTCCGATCCTTTGGCTCGATGCCCGAACTCATGGCACGAAGTCCTTCTACCGATACGTTGACCAATCCTCCAGCTCGATATCCAATCTGTTGATATGTTTCACTCTGACCTAACATCTGATTTTGCTTGCTTTAATCAATTTGCCTTTTCTGATTGAAGTTAGTCCTGTGTCACTCAAAACACCGATTAGATTGTAAATGCATCAATTGATTTTATCATTAAAATATGATATTTAACACCAGATTGGGTGATAGTATCATTAGTAGTTAATGTTGTAGGTGGTGGTACCGCCGAACATTAGCGGTGGTATCGCCAGAACCCCAGAAACTCTGGATAGGACCCTTTTTGGCTCCATTTTTGAAGTCATTTGAGGCTTATAAATACCTCACTCTTTTCTGCTTAAGTAAGAAAGGAAAATGAAAAGGCTTGTGATTATGAGTTGTAAAGGCTTAAAAAGTGTTAAGTGTTCCCCGCCTTCTCTTAAAGTTTAGAGTTCATTTAAGAGAGGTGTGAGACTCATAAAGGTTCTCTCCTAAACCTATGAAAAGGAGAAAGAGTTGTAAAGAGGGTAGTTGGTCTTCGCCTATTGAAAGAAAATCATTAGTGACTGTCAGTGGCCTCGATAGAAGAGGAATAGGGGGTGGACGTAGGTTGCAACCATCGAACCACTATAAACTCGGTGTGCATTTTCTTTCTACTTTTCATTGTCATTACTTATTAATTCAATTGTCTACTACTCTCACTTGCTCTCTAAGTTTAAACGCATTTTCGATATAGTTTTATTGTTCGAAATTTTCAAACCGAGGTTTTTATGAAAGCATTATTTCACTCCCCTCTTAATACCGATACGGTCCTAACAGTTAGTATCATAGCCAAGTTCTCTCAATTGGTTTAACACCCAAAAGAGATTAAATTACTTTTGCTAGTAATCAAGACGGTTACTTTATCACTTGTCCTCCTATATTCAATGGGACGAACTACACGTATTGGAAAACACAAATGAGAGTTTTCTTACTTTCTATGGATTTCAATTTATAGAATGTCATTAAATTTGGTTTTCAAAAACCCTCTAACCTATGAATGAATGGAATGATTTTAAGAAAAAATTATTTTTATTAAATGTTAAAGCTATGAATACTTTATTTTGTGCTTTAGACAAAAATGAGTTTAATCATATTTCGACTTGTGAAACTGCACATGATATTTGGCATATGCTTGAAGTTACATATGAAGGCACAAGTAGAGTTAAAGAATCTAAGATTAATTTCTTACTATATGGTTTTGAATCATTTCAAATGAAGCCAAGCGAAACCATTGGTGATATGTATACTTGTTTTACAGATGTTATTAATAGTTTGAAAGCACTTGGTAAAAATTTTACTAACCTTAAACTTGTTAATAAAATTTTATGATCTCTTTCTAAAAATTAGGATCCAAAAGTAACTACTATTCAAGAAGTAAAAGACTTGAACTATTTTTCTCTTGAAAAACTCATAGGGTCATTAATGACTTTGAAATGACTTATATGACACATGACGAATATGAGAATAACCTTCCAAAGAACATAAAGGACATGACACTTAGAAAAAAAAAAAGACCACTCACGCGATAACTCAAGTGATGATGATGACTTTGAACTCCTCACAAGAAAATTTAAAAAATTTATAAAACAATAAACTAAGAATAAAAACAAACTTAAAAAAGACAATAACTTGCTATAAATGTAAAAGGCTAGGGCACACAAAAGCGAATGTCCACAACTGAAGAAAAAGAAAGCACTCAAGGCGACTTGGAATGAATTAAGTGCATCGGAAGATGAAGAGCAAATCAATGAAGATGAGATAGCGAACTATGCTTTGATGGCTCTCAACGATGAGATAAGTAACTCAACCGAAACTCCTTTACCTTACAATGAATTACTTGATGTATTTCATGATTTGTTTGATGAATTTAAATTAGTTGATAAAAAAATAAATTGTTAAAAAAGAATCATACTTCTCTCTCTAATGAATTTGATAAATTGAAAAGTGAGTATAATAAATACTTGTTAACTCCTTGCATTAAGTGTGAAGAGTTAGATTCACTTAAAAAAGAAAATATAGTATTATAACAAATATTAAAAAAATTTAAAATTGGTGACAAATCATTAAACATGATTCTTGCCAATAAGGGTCATGTCCATAGAAAAGAAGGAATCGGTTTTGTGAGTAACACTCAACAAAAGCCAATCACATTTGTTAAAGGACTTGGATTCGATATTTTCCCTAAAAATAAATATAATTTTTATGGTAGATGTGGACATTTTGCTTGTAAATGTTCATTTAAAAAGTATAGCTTGCATAAATTAGTTTAGATTCCTAAAGGAACCATAAATGACTTTATGCCAAAAAACAAGATAGATCTAACCATGAGAGACCGAAAGTCAAATTGGTACCTAAAGTAAATCCACCTTTCATATAGAAATGTCTATAATCGAAAACTAAGAGCAAAAATATATTTTGATAATGGATACTCAAGGCATATGATCAAAGATCCAACATAATTCACAAAGCTCACTAGTCGAAACAACAATAATAAAAGAAAGAACATTTGAATTAGAATTATTGGTAATAAATCTTTTGATTGAAGATGTTTTATTGTTTGATGTGTTATATTATTTTAATCTTGATGATTTTTGTGATGAAACTTATTTTTTGGTTTTAAATAATGATGCATGGCTTTGACATAAAAGTTTAGGGCTTGCTTGTATGAAATCAATCGCATAAATAGAAACTACTAAAAGATGAATGCATTTTTGTTAAAAATTTCTCTATCTCTAAAGTTTATCGAGTTTTTCAATAAGAGATTGATGAATCTATGTATATTATTTTTTATTAATCTCTTGAATTATGAAAGTGATTTTGAATAATTAAATTGAATGAGTTTTATCCAAATCATGATATTGATTTATTGATATTTATAACTTAAGATTTTTTTATATATAAATCAACATCTCTTACTATTTATTCTCGTATAATTTTTTCATTAAAATCAAGATTCCTCCTAATGAACCATGTTCTTTCTCTCGATTCCTTGATATTTATAACTTGAGATTTATTTTATATGAATCAAGATTTTTTATTCACCTATATTTCTTTTTGTTATTTACTAAAGATGAGATTTGTCAAAATGAATCATGTCTTTTGGTTTTCACGACTTGATCTTTGATATTAATATATTTCATGTCATAATTTTTATTTGACTCCCTTGTATTCATGAATTGTATTCCTCATTACCAAATTAATTTTTCTTGATATCTTTTAAGTGATAATTTAAACATTGATGTAAAAGGAAAAGAATTACACCATTGTATTATTCCCTTCTTTTTGACAATGACAAAGGGGAAGAAAGACTTGCTAGCTTGTACATTTCAAAGAGAAGAAAAACTTACTAGCTTACATGTTCTAAAGTTGTAAAACTTGTTAAATTACTAGCTTGTATATTTCAAAAACTTGATAGTTGCACTTTTCTCCTTTTTGTTGATGATAAAGGGGGAGAAGTAATAATGAATAATTTGAAATTTTTAATATTTTGATATCATGCATGTTATGCCCAAAGTGATGATGATTTGTAATGTTTTGGAATTATGCATGTTATACCTTGATGATTTGAAATTATGTTTTAAATGATGATGCATGTAATACTTTAACTTATGATGATGATGCATGCAATGATATGTATATAATGTAAGTAATGATTACTTTTGATATTATGATGATGCATATAATGTATGTAATATTATTTTAACTATGTATATGAAGTGTGAAATGATGATCTTTGCAAAGAAAATGATTAAAATTATTTCGAATTTAATTATAAAATTATCATTTTATGAATTCAAATTTTCTTTCAATATGGCATATAGATAAGGGAAATTTAGTTAAACTCCATCATCAATTAGTTGTTATCATCAAAAAGGGGGAGATTATTGAATCCTGAATTTTGATGATGAAATCAATTGATGAGTTTATGATCTAATCTGTGTTTTGAGAAAAGTAATACAGGATTAAATTTGATCATGAAAAGATAAAATGATTAAAGTAGAAGAATCAGATGTTAGAACGTAGTCAGGAATCGGACATCGAACCGGAAGAATCAAACATTGCGTCGAGATCGAATGTTGCGGGAGTCAAAATGCCGATGGATCAAGCGTTACGTTGAAAGTTTGAATGACATGCCGGAAGTTTGTCGGGAGTTCGGATGAACCAATGACATGCCGGACAACATAGATTTCTTGTCTTATAATTATTTATGTTTTAATTATCGTAGTTAGGTCTTAATTTGAGTTAGTTTTGGGTGTAACCCTACTAACTCAATTAAGAGCCCATTGGGCCTTATCTAGGGCTAAGTTACGCCCATTTGGAGGTTCATTCAATGATCTAGAGTTACGTCAGGCGGAGGCACCGCTAGACTAAGCGGTGGAACTGCCTATGAGTTGGAATATATGAAGTGTACATTTTCCAGAAGACTCGGCGGTGGTACGACCACTGTCATGCGACGGTACCGCCTAAACTGGTGGTAGTACCACCAATACACAATTCATTCTAAGAGAGGTGAGATTTATAAAAGTTCTCTTCTAAACCTGTAAAAAGGAGAAAGAGTTATAAAAATGGTAGTTGGTCTTCACCCATTGAAAGAAGATCATTAGTGAATGTCGATGACCTCAACAAAAGAAGAATCGAGAGTGAACATAGGTCGCGACGACCGAACCACTAAAAACTCAATATGCATTTTCTTTTTGCTTTTCATTACCATTACTTATTGATTCAATTATCTACTACTCTTACTTGCTCTCTAAGTTTAAATGCATTTTCGATACGGTTTCATCATTCGAAAATTTCAAATCTAAGGTTTTTACGAAAGCACTAATTCCACACCCCCCCTCCTTTTAATGTCGATACGGTCTTAACAAAATAAGACACTAAGAACATGACATAAGCTACTCAAGCCTAAAGGTAGAATTTCCAAGATGGGAAACTTTTTTTTATTTTTATAGAACTCCAAAAGAATCCAAAGTGGAAATAGCTTCAATCCAACTAGATGGAGATACAATCCAATAGTATAATTGGTACGAAACCTGTCACGAGGTCCCCTTATGGGAGCAATTTAAGAGATGACTTCTTATTCACTTTGGACTATTGAAAAACGAGAATATTGATGGGTAGCTCACCAAAATTTGTTAGACTTCTACAGTGCTAGAATATCATAGCAGATTTGAAATACTATTAAATCAAGCAAATATTGGTTCGAACGACAACCGGTGGATACATTCATTGAATGACTTAATCCAAATATCCGATATGAAGTCAAGGCTCGCCAACCCCGCATTATGATAGCTACGATCTCATTTGCACGTTTGCATGAGAAAAAAATCAACATAGAGAATCGTCGAAACAAAAGTGACAATAAATAAATGATCAACAAGCCGCCCACCCCATCTATTCCTTGCCAAAACCCTAACACCCAAAGAGTAACCCAAGAAGAACTCAAGGAAAGATTAACAAAGGGTTTGTGCTGGCATTGTGATGAAAAGTGGAATAAGGAGCACCGATGTAAACAAGGGAAGCTTTTGATGATTGAACCAATCGAGGAGGAACCAAGCTGACAATGTGAACTTTGATCATAAAGGTATGGATACTGATAATGATGTTATATCTATCACATATACAATGCATACATTGGCCGACTACTCTAACCCGTAAACCATGAAAGTTGGAGAAACTTTGAAACATTAGTCTGTTACTATTTTGATTGATATTGGTAGCACTAACAATTTTATAGACAGTAAAGTTGTTGCTCGATTAGCCTACTATATTAAAGGCTATGACAAATTTGAAGTAAAGGTCATTGATGGACATATTTTAACTTATGATAACAAGTGTTTGAAGATAAAATTGATTATGCAGGGCCAAGAATTGCTGGTTTTTTTTTTTTTGCTACCATTGGAAGATTTTGAATTGGTTCTTAGAATTGAATGGCTATCAACCCTGTGTGATATTTTTTAAATTTTTTCTAAACTAATCATGAAGTTTTTTATTAATGAAAAGTAAGTGATCCTAAAGTGAAGACATAGAAATAAGGTCATAACTATCACTAGCCATCGAATGGAATGAGTTTTTCAAAAGACTACAATGGTTACTATATTGGAAGGCCAGTTAATTGCTTACACTTTTATGAAGTTGCGACCCTACTTAATTGATTAACGGGTTATGATGCGTTATAGATATCCTATGACTGAAGTAATAGTACAATGAGCCAACTTACCAATTGAAAATACCATTTAGGAGTCCTACAAAATACTAAAAGAGAAGTTTTTAGAATTTGATGGTGCTCAACCTTGAGGACAAGACTAATTTAAATGGGTGAAGAATGTTAGGAACCCTTAAATTTCTGAGTTTTTGAGTCATGAACTGATGTAATATTCTCTTAAGTTTTCTAGTTCTAGTATAAGTCAACTAGGCCTTCTAGTCAGCTAGAAGTCTTATTTAAGATTTATTATTTTGATTAGGAGTCTAAGTTTTAATGAACTCAAAAGTGAAATCTATAAATAGAGATATATCTATTTTTTTTTCTTCATGAAGAAAATAATATATTAGCCTTTGATAAATCCTAAGAGGTTAATCCCCTTTGATTAAGGAGACTGATCCTCTCAAAATAATTTTTTTTTATATTCTTCTTCTAGATAAAACTCTAAGTCTTACTACATCTCTCTCTCTCTCTCTCTCTCTCTCGCTCTCTCTCTCTCTCTCTTCGTGTATTCTGCCAAAAATCTATGCATACCGGCAGGTGAGAGTGAGTATTTACTAGCATCTTTGATAGGTGGGGTTAGTAAACAAAGCAACAAAAAGCTGAAGGAAGTGAGAATACTAGCAAAAGCACATTTGATGAGCAGTAGTAGTAGTACGTACCTTGATGGTGAATGAGTTGAGCATGGTGTCATCCATGGTGCTGATGCTAACATGGAGTATCTCGAGGGCGAGCCCCTCGAGAGCTGCAACGATCTTGAGAACCTGCCCAGGGATGCGATGCGACACGGTCTTGAGGATGACGTTGGGACCTGAGAACTTGACCTCCACCTCGGCCACCGCGGAGTTGGAGTTGGCGGTTAGCTCAGAGGCGCTGCTGCCGAAGGAAGGAGAGGATTCATGGGAGGGAGGAACCGTGGGGGGCGCGTAGTTCTGCTGCATCCTCGGCATGTAAGGGCTTCCCGGCTGGGGAGTCCTCGGACTGATGGGGAGAGCCATTCTAGGGCTTAGAGGTGGAGGCCTGGGGCTCCAGGGTGAAGGCCGAGGGCTGGAAACCGGCCTTGGACTCAGCACCACTTCACCGTAAGCTTTCCTTTGCTTCTTGGCCTCCAGCGACTGCAACACTTGTTGCAGCTCCTTGATGTACTCGACGACCCCTCCTATGATGGATGCTTGATCTCCCTGAGACGAGAGATCAGACAGATAGATGGGAGAGACGACACAAAGAAGCATCATGGAAGAACAAGGATGAACTTGATGCTGGTCTCATCATCCTACTCTTTTCGCATAGAAGCAAGGCATCAACGAGCGCAGCACCGACAAGTTGTCGTTCATCTGCTTCCTCCGGTTGCGCTCCACCGTGATGTGCGATGTCTTCGGCTGCTCCGTTTGAGCGCCCGGAGCATCCGACAGCTTCCTCTTCTTCAAAGCTTTACCGGCCTTTTCGTCGTCCTCATGGCCGCTCCTATGCTGCCTGCCGTCGAACGGAGCCATGTCCCTGCTGACGGCATCCTCAAATGCTTCCAGAATACTGAAGAGGTCCTCTGGCGACGCATCTGGGTGCTCGAAAAGCTCCGACAGGCTTTCTCCCATGATGAGTCCTGCGGATTCAGTCTCTTTCAGTGTCAGTGAGAAAAAGCCTACTGATTCATGAAGATGTAGGTCGTGCAGAAAAGAACTAAGAACATGGAGGCATTGCGGAAAGGCAAGAGAGAGAGAGGAGGAGAGATGGCAAAGAGACCGTTGGGGGATGCAGTAAGGAGAGAAGCAAATGCTCATCGTCTGTGAGACTGCTGCTTGTATCTGCATGAGGGTTTATAGCCGCTCCGCATGCACATTAAACTGGGGGATTCAAGCCGCCGTACGGATGCTTAAAGTTTCTGGGCACTGAAGGCATCGGAGAAGACAAACATGGGGGAGAAGGAGATGGGGGGCCATGGTGTTAACTGCATCACCAGGCATGGCCACTGGTTAAGCTGCCTTCTTCCATTATCCCCAGTGCTACCCATAGCTTCCTGTAGCATCGGGTCCATCAAGCGCTCGACTTCTGCAGATGGATACTGATTTGTGCCATGTGTATGATAAGCTCCCAGGACGTGATGCACCTTCATGGGGTATCATGCAGAGGACATATGACTTATCTCTCTCTCTCTCTCTCTCTCTCTTTTTCTCTCTCTCTTGTATATTTGCTCTAAAACTAATAACGTACTCATGCTTTATGAGAAAGATCATAAATCCATCACCAAATCTTGAGTATGAAACCAAATATTATGAGAAAAATCGCCTTGTATATGTATATATGTATATATATAAATATCTATATATATACATATATATGTATATGTATATGTATATATGTATATGTATATATATGTATATACATATATACATATATATACATATACATATGTATATATACATATATATATAACCATCCTTACATGCATTAAAACAGAATGCTTATTGTTTCAGCATTCCTGTTTTCACAAGATGATGTATGCAGATGGCAATTATGGAGTGTTCATTGCCCATTATGAGAGGCATCATTCTTTTTGCCTCCCCCTGAGAGGTATTCAGCAGCAGTTAATAATAATAATAATAATAATAATAATAATAATAAAATAAATAAATAATAATAATAATAATAATAATGGCACTGCTAGTAACTAAAAGCAAAAGCATTTATATAACATAAATTACAAAAGTTATGTGATCAAGCGATCCCTCTTACCCATCAACTTCCCTTTAGCATGCAGCAACCACTTGATTTCAGCAACATATGCGAGAAACGAGTGCCAAACGAATATGAGAGGCAGTAGCCATCTGTCAGAAGGCTTGAATGGGATGCGCACAAAGATACAGTACGATGCTAAATGAAATAAATAGGAGGATATAACAGATGAAAACAATGGTACATGCAATTGCAATGGCATCTCCATTTAGTGATCAGCCGTCATCGGCCTTGTTATGTTCTTCATGTTTGTCAGCCTCTCCTCATTTACTCGCTCCCACATTTACCACACCCAACAACCCATGCAATGGACTCCAAAGAATACAATCGAATCAAAATGTTTACTTCCACATCAAACAAAAAAGAAGAAGAAAAGATTGGTTTGAATGGTATTCTGACAACTATTTCACGAGCCTTTGGCATATGATATATGTAAGCCTCTTCGCCGTAGAAAATACTACACACGGTGGGACATGTTTCGCGCTCTCTAAGCCACATAAATATTGCTGATAACGCGAAGGAGTTAAAGCGTCAGAGCGCGTGGCAATGAAAAAGCTGTGGTGACAGTGTATGGCTGCTTCGCGGATCCTTTCTTTTAAGGGCTTCAATTAACGCTCCTCCACAAGATATTCAATGCCACCACGGAAGAGGTATGAGAGAGGGAAATGAGAGAGACAGAGAATCTTTAGACCTGAGAGCAATGACAGATGCAGACGCAGACGCAGACGCAGACGCGGACACCCATCTGATGACCACCTTAAAGACGGGTTGGGCTGCATTCATGAACACGGGAAATGGTGCATGCATGAGTGTCCCAGCGGTGGCGGCCCCCGCGGCGCCACCGAGTCCAGCAACAAAGATTACGAGACCGCCGACTCGTCGCCATCAGACGACGACATTCTTAATGTACATTATTTTAGTTATCCCTCTAAACCATATAAAAGAGACGAGACATTCCTAATTTAATTTTATGTAAAGAAATAGTAATTATGAGATAAAAATATAATATTTCCACCACCTCACAACTAAGAAGTAGCATTTATTATATGTATGTAATATTTAATTAACATGAGTTTTATAATATTTATATTCATATTTTATAAATTCAATAATGTGATCAAATAAATATCATTATTAAGCTAAAATAGTTCTAAATGTAATTATAGATTGACTGGACATGTGTCCGATCAAACAAATATAATTATTAGCCTCACAATCACCCTCCTCTTTTCATTTAATGATGATTAGGCAAATGACTTAATCTCTCTCTTTGATTTATATTTGCACGTCTTTGGATGATTGCGCTAAGAAGATGAGGCGATGACTGAAGACAGCCAAACTAATGCATGTTGTACTTGACGGAATCAAAATTTGAATGCAGTAAGCAGGAGAGGGGAGGAGAAGAAGAAGGAGCATTCTAGCCAGCCTCTCCCTCCTCATTAAATGATCCAATGGTGGGATGCACGCGAAGAGATGAAGAAGGAAACATAAAATATAATTTAGAAAAAAAAAAAAATATATATATATATATATATATATATAAATCGCCTTACGTTGATGTCCAAATAATAAGAATTTCTACTGTTTTATAATGAGACTTGTTCAGAGTTATTGAATGTCTTCTCAATCTCCAAATTATATAATTAATTTTGATTTATTGTACCCAAACCAAAATGAAACTGAAGTTGGAAATCATTTGTTTATGCCAAAAAATTATAGAGGGAAAACGGAATTAATATTGAATTGCTAGCCACATAGCCCATGAAAGAAAAGCCTAACTTGATTAGGTGATGCAAGTTAGGTGGAAATAGACCAAGTTTTGTGCCAACTTGCATACATTAATACTACTTTTGGATTGTCCTTCAAAAACAAAAAAAGAAGCATTTATTGATTATTTTTCTTTTTACTCAATTGTTAAAAATGATTCAAACTAATGTTTATTATAGTTGTTAAGAATGTATGGTTAAAGAATGTATTGTCACGATCGTAAATTATTTAAGATTATTTCTTTAAAAAAATTAAAATGATTCAAAAATTCATTCGATCAAACCCGTTTCGATAATACGTTAACTTGGAATGTGAGTAAAAGTAGTAAGCAACTAAATCAGTGAGCAATAAGAATAAAAAACACAAAGGAAATGCACATCGAATTTATAGTAGTTCGGTTGTCGCGACCTATGTTCACTCTCGATTCCTTCTTCGTTGAGGCTATCAGCTTTTACTAACAATCTTCTTTGAATAAGTGAAGATCAACTACCATTTTTATAACTCTCTTATCTTTTTCACAAGTTTAGGAGAGAATCTTTATGACTCTGTTTTATAAGTGATCCTCACTCATTCCTTAGAATAACTTAAAAGCTAAAGGAAGAAGGAACTCAACACTTTCATAATTTTATCTGACTCTTTTCTTATTATCTCAAACAAGATTAAGTAAAGTATTTATAGGCTCCAAATGACTTAAAAAATAAAGCCAAAATATCTTATTCTCAGGTTTTCGAGGTATTGGTAGTACTACTACCAATGTTGGGCGGTACCACTATTTGCAGCACTGAGAACTGACGGTACCATCGCCTACTTGAGCAGTACCACCGCTTAACACAACTTATAAGATTGTGTTCTGACGGTACTACCGCTTGACATTAGTGGTACCACTATTGAGTTTTCTGAAAATGTACACTATGTACTTTCCAACTCATAAGCAGTTCCATCGTTTGTTTTGATAGTGCTACCACTTGACCTCGTTAGAATCGAGTTGCACTGAGAGGGGAAGTGAATTAGTATAGCGAAAAAAATCATCAATTTTGTAAGATATTCATTCGTTGAAAACCAATCTAAAAAAGTACTTGATTTTAGAGTAAATGAACTAGCAATTAACTTAGAAAGTAATGGCAGTAATAAAAAGCAGAATGAAAATGAGTATACCAGAATTTACAGTGGTTCGGTCATTGTGACCTATATCCACTTCTGATTCCTCCTTCGTTGAGGTCATCGACATCCACTAATGGTCTTCCTTCAATAGGCGAAGACCAACCACATCTTTACAATGTCTTTTCCTTTTCACGGGTTTAGGAGATAATCCTTACAAGCCTCACATCTCTTCTTGAATGATTATAAAGCTAAAGAAAGAGAGGAGGAGAACTCTTCTCACTTTTACAACACTTTAACACCCCAACACTTATAGTTTTTTTTCATACTTTGATTACACTTTGTTACCCTTTTATGCAGAAAAGGGTAGGATATTTATAGGCCCTAATGACTTCAAAATTAGAGTTAAAAAGTGTTTCATCTTGGATTTTCGGTGTATTAGCGGTACCACTGCTTGACACTCTGACACTAAGCGGTACCACCACCCAATTTAGTGGTACCATTGCTTGACAGAGTTATCGGAGACTGAGCTCTAGCAATACCATCGCTTGACAGATGGTACCACCGCTTGGTAGGTAATAATTGTCGATGGTACCATCGCCCAGACTACCTGTGAGACAGCTCCTTGGGTGGTTCCATCGCCTCAGTCTAGCGGTGCCACCACTAGATAGGGTCCAGCAACCTGGTTGGGCCTTGAATCCAACCCAAACCAGTCCAATTACGAGCCCAGTTAGCCCCTAACAAAGTTAGTGGGATTATCTCCTAAATCTAACCCTAATTACATGCTTACAATTCTTAAGGCATACATTAAGCAAGTCAAGTCCGGTTAGTCTAGGTTTCTGCCGGCGAGCTTCAGGCGATCTTTCGGCGAACTTCCGATGATCTCTCGGTAATGTTCCAATAGACTTCTTATAAGCTCCTGGACTTCACGACGATTTTTTTGGCGAGTTCCGATAAAGTTCTTTAGCAAGCTTTTGGACTTCTCGGTCAATTCCGATAGAACTTCCGACGAACGTTTGGACTTCCGATTAACTCTCGAACTCCCAATGAAATCTCGATCATGACTCTAGCACTTCGTTTTGCTTTATGCCTTGATTACTAACGTAGTTAATCCTGTAAACTTTTCTCAACATATAGATTTGATCAAATAATTTACCAATTGATTTCATCATCAAAATATGAGATTCAACAAATCCAACTTTAGATCACTAAATTGGTCTTTTAATGGGCTCAATTTAGCCTTAATTCAAGCCCAATGGGCTTCTAATTAAGTTTGTATGGTTACACCCAAAACTAACTCAATTAAAACCTAAACTACTTCGATCAAGACACAAACAATTATAAAACATGAAGCCTATATTGTGCAACATATAATTAGTTCATCCGAACTCTCAATGCATCGTGCTTTCCTTTGACATATTTGCTCGATCCATTGACATGTTAACTTCTACAACATATGATCTTGACATAATGTCTGATCCTTCCGGCTTAATGCTCGATCTCTAACTCCAACCCAATATTTGATTCACCTACTTTAATCAATTTATCTTTTCATAATCAAAGTTAGTCCTACATCACTTTTCTCATACACTAATTAGATCATAAACTCATCAATTGATTTCATCATCAAAATTTAAGATTCAACAATCTTCTCCTTTTTGATAATGACAACTAATTAATGAAGAAGTTTGAACTAAACTCTCCCTATTTATATGTCATATTGAAATAAAATTTAAATTCATAAAATGATAACATTTTAATTATAATATCTTTGAATTCAAGTCAAAACAATTTTAATCATGAATTATAATCATAATGATCATATAAAACACATCATATCAAAACAATCATTACTTACTTCATATGTATATCATTGTATATATCATATGTATCATCATAATATCAAAGTATAAGTTAAGATTCCAAATCATCAAGGTACATCATAATATGTATAATCCCAAAACATAAAAATTTTAAATCAACATAACTGGCATAGCTTTAAATCATCAAGGTACATTCATAACATGCATAATTCCAAAATATTAAAAATTATTATAACTTCATTCCCTTTTCATAAAAAAAGGAGAAAAGTGCAATTAGCAAGTATGTAAAATAGTAAGTTAGCAAGTTTAACTTCTTTTTGAAATATGTAAGTTTTTGCTTCTCTTTTGAAATGTGCAAGCTAACAAGTTTTGCTTCTTTTTAAAATGTGCAAGCTAACAATTTTTTTACTTTTTCTTTAGATGTGCAAGCTAGTAATTCTTTCTTCCCCTTTATCATTGTCAAAAAAAAAAGAAGAGAAGGATACAATGGTACAAAAAATTACATCAATGTTCTAATCATCACATGAAAGATATCAAATATCATCAAAGATCAAGTCATAAATACAAAAGATCATAATTCATTTTAATAAATCTCTTCTTTTGTAAATAACATAAAAAAAGAATCATAATAAACAATCTTGATTCAAAAGAAAACTCAAGTCATAAAAATCGAGAAATCAAGATAATGATCCAGAAAAAAAATATATTCATGCGTTTGAAAGATTCAACATGCCTAATTCTCTTATAATAAATCAAATTATTCCTCATTCAATGATTTAGTAAAAATATCTACTAATTGATATTTTATGTCAATAAAATCTAAATATATATCATGATTATTAACATGATTTTTATTGAATATCGTATTTTGATGGTGAAACTACTTGATATGTGTTTATGATTTAATCTGTGTTTTAAGTGATGCAGGATACTTTGATCAGGATGAGACAATTAAAGTATGAAGAATCATGTTGGGCTGGAGGAACATGTCAGAAGATTGGACGTCGGGCTAGTGGATCGATCGACGTATTGATGGAAGGCTTGTATGAAGTAAAATATGCTATCTTACTATCTTGCATTTGCTTTCGAAATTTTTGCTAGCTTACATGTAGCAAAACTTGCATATCGTAAAAATTGCTAGCTTGTAGTATAAAGAGAAGCAAACAGTTGCTAAACTTGCATATCTTTAATTGCTAAGTTGCATGATGATAAAATTTGATACTATATTTATTATGTAATGATTTAAACTTTTTATCTCTAAACACACAAGTGTTGGAACTTCTCCTTTTTGTTGATGACAAAGGGAGAGAAGTATGATGACATGACATGTTATGCATAAGTTTATGATGATATGTTACTTGGAGTTTTGAATCCAAGAGTTTATATCAATAAGCCATATTAATAGGGGGAGTTTGTTTAAACTCCGGGAGTTAAGGTTAACTCCGTCATCAAGTGGTTGTCATCATCAAAAAGGGGGAGATTGTTGAATCTCGTATTTTGATGATGAAACCACTTGATATGTGTTTATGATTTAATTTGCGTTTTGAGTGACGCGGGATACTTCGATCGGGAGGAGACAATTAAAGCAGGAAGAATCATGTTAGGCCGGAGGAATATGTCAGAATATTGGACGTCAGGCCGGTGGATCGGTTGACGTATCGACAGAAGGCTTCGGGCCGTGGATTCGGGCATCGGGCCAAGAAGAGCGAAGATTGTGCCAAGGATATTGGAGTTGCGGAGTCAACTGGCCAATTGGGCAATAGGTCGCAAGAGAGGACGATGCACCGAAGAATCGGACGAAGCGTCGAGGGACCAATGACATGTCGGACAACTTCATTAATTGCTTAGGATTAATTGTCTCGATCGAAGTTTTGTTTTACATGTGCAGGATTAACTACAATAGCTTGAAGACATAAAGTAAGTCTATCGGAGTCAAGTTTGATAGGTGTTCGAGAGTTCGCTGAGAGTTCGAAGATTCGTCGGAAGTGCTGCCGGAACCAACCGAGAAGAAATCAGGGACTTGCCGAAGTTTTCGAAAGTCTGCCTAAGAGATCGTTAGAGGTTCACGGAGATCACCGAGAAGGTTCGGCTACTTGACAAAGACTCGCTAAACTCGCCCCAAGACCAGGAGCTTACTAGGAGTCCGTCGGAAGAAATCCGAGGGTGTATCGGAAGTCCGTCGGAAGATCGCTGGAAAGCTCACTAGAAGAAAGCTCGACATTGCTGGTTAAAAACCTGCTTAGGACTACATCTTAATTTCATAGTTTACATGTAATTAAGGTTAGGATTAAGAGTTAATCCTATAACCTGGTTAGGGGCCAACTGGGCCCGAATATGAACTGGTTTGGGCCAAATTTGGAGTCCAACCAGTGACCCATAAGGTCGGGCGGTGGCACTGCCTAGAACCCGAAAGGTCGGGCAGTGGTACCGCCAGACTAGGCGGTGGCACCGCCAGTACGTGGTCAAATCGACATTGACAAGCGGTAGCATCGCCACCGATAGGCGGTGGCACCGCCAGCTCCGAGAACCCAAAGGAATTTAAAATTTGGAGCCCAAATTTGAATCCTCTTGGAGTCTATAAATACCCCTCAATTCTCAGCAGAGAACATACCTTTTGAGAAGTTAGAAATTGAGAAAAAGCTTTAGCCAATTCCTTAGCAAAGTCTTATTTTCAATAGCTTAAGTGTTCACATCTCTCTTTCTCTTTGAAAAATCTGTAAGAGTATGAACCACTTGTAAAAAGGTTATAAGAGGGGTATTTGGTCCTTCCCCTTCAAAGTGATTTGCTAGTGGAAGTTGGGAGCCTTATCGAAGAAGGTTTCACAAGTGGATGTAGGTCATTTGACCGAACCACTTTAAATTGGTGTGTTCCTTGAACGTGTGAGTATTTAACTTTCTGAAATCTTTATTTACATAGCAGCAAGCTTTTGGTTTTCATCTCCTTACTTTACTCGAGCTACTTTTACTAAGTCATTCTTTCGTCGAATCAAAATCTCTACACATTTACGAAATCGATTTCAACCTTACGAGTTTTAATCCGTTGCACTAATTCACCCCCCCCCCCCCCTCTTAGTGCCACTCCGATCCTAACAATTCCTAATAAAATAATATATAATATCAATGTATTTAATTCTAGAGTATTGAATGAGACTTTTTGTTAAAAAAATAGTACTAGTATTATCGTATTTTATAGGGATGTTTTTTAACTAAAGTTCATAGTCTTCTAAGGTATTTTTCATCTATATTACTTGTGCACAATATGCACTTGTTGCAACGTGATAATATAACAGAATTTTGTTTCTTAGAGGATCAAGAAATAAGTGTATGACCTAGGAGTTGATATATTCCAAATACATTTTTTTCTATCTATTCTACATCCAGCAAAGTCAATATCAGCATAAGTAATCAAATCAAAATTTTTAGATTTTAGATATCATAATCCTATATTAGGAGTTTCTTTTAAGTATCTAAAAATCCTTTTAATAACTTTATGATGAGATTATTTAGGATTGGATTGAAATATAGTATAAAGTCTAATATTAAATATAATATCGGGTCTAGTTGCTGTGAGGCATAGTAAA